>WOXC01006438.1:0-53536 GCA_011680675.1 Gymnobelideus leadbeateri
TCATGAGAAAGAGGGGACTACAGAAGCATAACATCAAAATTTTTCAATATGGTGGTTACTTTTCTTGAACTTTTATTCTGCTTAATATCTTTTTTATTATTATAAAGGACAGTTTCCTAGGAAGGAGAGAGGGACACAATGGGACATGTGAGTGATACCAAAACAATGTCATTTTTTATGAAAATTTTTATTAAAAAAGCACACAAATCTAAAAAAACAGGATAGCATTTATAAATAATAATACTATTTATAAAATACTTAAGTTTTACAGATAACTTTACAAGTATATCATTTAATCCTCTAAGCAACTATGGAAAATAGGTACTTTTATCCCCATCTTACAGATGAGTAAACTGAGGTACAGACCACCTCAATGACTTGACCAGGATCACATAACTAGTGAATAGCTGCATCTATATTTGAATTGAGGTTTTCCTTACTCCATATCTGGTGCTTTATCCATTGTCATTATTGGGAGGTTTCTCCAATAATCAAGAAGAGAGGTGATGAAAACTTGCACTAGTGTAGTGGCTGTGTTAAGTAAAGGGAAAGTGGCAGATAGGAAAGGTATCATGGAGATAAAATCGACAAGGATGAGCAATTTATTGTATATGGGAGTGGATGATGAAGAGTAAAAAATAGAAGCTACCTCTGAGATTGCACACTTGTGTGACTAGAAGGACCTTTAACAGTACTATGAAACTAATTAAACAGAAGCAGGAACTTCTTAAAAGGAGTGAGTTTTGGAGGAAAAGAAGATAATGTACTTCACATCAGGAACAGACAAATAGAATCAAAAGAATAGACTTAATTTTAGCCTGGAGAAACAGCATGATTTTTGTTTATCTGGCCCTTGTTAGGTATGTTGGCTTATAGCCTTTGTAGCAAAGATCCAAGCCTATCTTTATTAGGGACCAATTTTCTATCTTTTGTACCATATTATATGAGAATAGACATAGGCAGCAGAGAGCTCTGAATAGCTGAAACCTAGTGAAATTCCTGGAAGTGTCATACACAGAAAGTAGGAAAAAGCCATATGATTATGTCAAAAAGTATTGTCAGGCCTAAATGTCAGAAGCATGAATTACCATGGTCAACCATTTCCTCAAATGATGTTCCCTCCACAAACGTGCTATATGGGTTGCTAGTGTCTATGCTACTTGCATATTTCCTGGTGACATATTCTCTCTATGTGTTCTCTTCCTGCCCCCCTCTGATATTAACCTGTGGAAGTATGTACTCTATTTATTAATTGGTGACTGAATTTCCCAGGTGACTATTTCAGGAAAGCCCAAACCAAATATTTCAATTCGCTCCCCATCTCTGGTTATCTCTTTCCTAGCTTTACTTACTGACAGGCCCCTTTTGTGGAGTGATTTCCCCTTAATCCCCCACAGTTCCCCATTTTTATAAGTTCCTTTAGGTCAGGGGTTATACTAGTTTTTATGTTTGTATCTCTTTTATCTCTTATACATGGTTTAGTAAACAATAAATAATTTTTGTTTTGTTGATTTTTATATTTATAAGGAGATCTTTTCTTGTTACATTTGCTATATATATATTTTTTAGTTAAGTATCTTTTGTTTTAAAGCAAGGTGTCTTCTGTTTTGTGAGCAAAAGTAAACACATTAATGGGGGCTTATAAAGGATTTTGCCTGAGTATTGACCCATAGAGTGCCTCAGATAAAGGATAGCTTTTTCTTGCAGAGCCATGTATAAGTGGTGGAGGTTTTGAGTAGGGCAATACACCTAATTTCAACCCTTAAAATAAATGACCAAAGAGCCACAAAGGTGATGTACCAGCTGTTAACTCTGAAAAATAAAATAAAAACCAAAGAACTCACAGAAGTTATAGGCAAAAGCCTTCTTTATTCCATTGGAGGAAGGAAACCAGGCACACATGCTGGGCTCTCCTCAAAGGGGATCCCCAGGCAGTGGGACTAATCCTTGATACATATAGTTGTGGCTAGACAAAGAACCAAGCAGTAAGGCATAACAGCAACAGGGAAGTAGGTTTGCCTAGTGACAAAAAGTCTATTTATAGCAGGGCTTCATGACAAGAATGTGGTTCTTGCAGGTGCTTATCCAAGCTCAGAGACCAGCTCGGGTTCATTTGAGCCAATTCTGTGACTTAGTTACAGCAGAGTTCATTAGGAGGGTGAGCGCAAAGGATTGTTGCTATGCTAAGCCCAGGGCACAGCTTGCTGGCTGGGCCTTAGGTCTAGAAAACAAGATGTCTCCTAACAGTAAAAAGAATGGAGTGAAAGGAGAGAGGAGATCTTGGCATGGAGATCCTGACACTATCAGATTTTATTGTTAGCTACCTTAAGATGATCTCAGGTAGGTCAGAAATCTATAAAGCAAAATAAAAGCTTGCTTGACCTTGACTTTCATTAGGAATACAGACTGCAAAAGGTTTCAGTAACACCATTCTCTTTCACTCCTAACTACCCCCTCTAGTTCTAGAATCATAAATCAGCATCAAATTATCTCTGCTCTCAAATTAACCCACTATATTGAATAGAGTGTGTTAATTTCTTCCCCTAAAGACCTAATCATCATTTCTAGAAGTGTCTTGATCAAATTTTTTCTCCATGGCCACTATGTCCCTATGTATGTTGTCTTCTCTATTTGTATCTAAGTTCCTAGAGAAAATTAAAAGTTGTGAGAAAACTGCATGAGTATAACAGAAAAAATACAGACAATAGAAACAGAAAACCTAATTTCACATTTAGCCTTTGAGACTACCTATGAGATTATGGGCAAATCAAATGATCTCTCTGGGCCTTGGTTTCCTCCTCTAAAAATGAGGGAATTGGGCTAATTTCTAAGGTACCTTCCATCTTTAAATCTACGGTACTTATAAAAATGATGTCTATGTGCACTATTTTTAAAGAAATAATGTTATGTGCAATGCACCCCTTTCAGTAAATCCATTTCATTCATTACAAGTAAGGCATCTGATATGGCTCACCATGCTGCCATGTGAAAATCTAGATTAATCATTGGGATGAATGAAACTTGCCCAGTTTCAAAGATTGACATTACATATCCAAAGGTTTGGGGGTCCTGAGCTTTTCTAAATGGTCTGTCATTTTTAAATCAAGAAGTTCCATCTCTGCAGATATGTTTTGCAGGGATTTTTTGGTTAAAATTATTTTAATAAGCATATATTCTCTAAGGCATGTCTCCAAACTCTAAGCAAATGATGGTATTATTTCTTTGTAACCCATAGTCCCAACTTGGAACTTTAGAAGCCAGAGTTTGTATGAGATGTGATGAAACCAAGTATAGGACCCAGTCACCAAGGGCAAGCTTATACTTATACCTGGATATTGCTTTTCAACATTATAAAGTCCTCTTATAGTCCCTTGTTTCAGGGCCCCTTAAGTATCATAAAAAAGTATTTTGTTTTGTTGTTTGGTCATTTCAGTCCTCTGTAATTCTTTGTGACCCTATTTGGGTCTTTCTAATTCTAAGCCCAATACTCTACACACTGTGCCACCTAACTGGGGAAAAGTAGTAGGCTCAAAAAATACCAGATAAAGGTTCTCCATGAGCAATCTTGGGGCAAAGGGGAAAGAAAGCCCAAAACAGAATTTCCCATGTGTCCATAGTCAAGAATGTAGGTAGTTGAATACTAAGTAGTTTTCGTCTTCTTGACAGAGTGTCTTAAATACATCTCCTACTCCAACTGCTTTTTGCTTAAAAAACTTAGCATTTCAGACAATCTCTTGACCCCAAGCTGGAGCAAAGCAAGTTGTGTCTTGATTTACAAGGTGGGTTTATTTTGTTCTGCCAGACCATTCAACGTTCGTAACTTGCATAACTTCAGGAAGGATAGTCTTTTTGAAATAACCCTTCAGGGTGGGAGCACTGAAATCTCTCTTGTATACTTCTTCATCTTCATCCATGAAAAAAACTCCCCAGTGACAGTAGCTCTGAAAGAGCTTGTATTTGCATTTAACAGTTTTGTTGGTAATAACTTTGCTATTGGCTCAGAGTTCAGCTCTTCTTTCACCTCTGTCATTTCACATGGTTCAGTCTCTGCTTCCTCTTTCTCAATCCTCTCCCTCCCAATTCAAACTTTTTAGCTCCAAAATTTTCCATTCCTCATATTACTCCTTGTCATTCTAATCATCCACATTAAGTGCATCTAGGGCAGCCAAGGAGCCTATTTTCCTATAGTTCCTTCTTTGATTCTTCTTCCACAATCTTTTGCATATATTTGAGACTCTTCTTGGCCAACATTTTGCCTCCTGTTCCAATTTCTTCAGTTTTGGTGCTTCAACTACATGTTCTTTAAATGTTACCTGGTCCTTCTTTCAAATGAAGAATGGCTCTGAGTAGGGATTCCATTTCATCCTCACTCTCTATCTATTCTTCATACTGGGACTCCAATTCTGATTCTTCACCAAATTGCCATTCATCCTCCACTTTCATAACTTCCAGCTACTCACTTTTCCTCTTCTGTACTAAATGATGTATCATACCACCACCAACTCAATCTCATCATCAGTTTCTTACTTCTCTTCTTCACCAATGTGCTCCATTTGCCTAACATCTCCTTCTACTCCAGAATCATTTTCTCCCACCACTTCAGGTTCTTCTTTTTTCTGATGCCTGGCCAACTTTTCTTCAGCAACTTCACTAATTCAGTTCTGCAAACACAAAAGCCAAGAGTCACTAGGTGGGTAAATCCTCTTTCTGCTCCTCAGGCTCTTGATTCTTACTCTTTGGCTTTCTTGATGTCTTCATCTAAGGACTCCACATCCCCTTCTTCCCGTACACATAACATTTTACCTTCACTTTCTCCACTGAAATCCCCTCCCCATTTTATTTTTTCTGATTCCATGTAAAGACAATTTTCAACATTCATGTTTACATAAGATTTTTGAGTTCCAAATTTTCCTCACTCCCAAAGACAACAAGCAGCTTGATAATAGGTTATACATTTGCAGTCATGTAAAACATTTCTCTATTAAGTCATATTGTGAAAGAAAAAAAAAACAAAGTTGGGGAAAGCATGGAAAAAAAAACAAAGAAAATGAAAACAGTGTATTTGAGTCTACAAAATCTTCCCTTTCTCATTGTGAACCTAGATGGCCCTGGCTGTGGAATGAATGAGGGAGTGGGGTGGGTAATGTTCTTTATGAGGTCCCTTGGGACTGACATGATGGTAATAGCAACATTGTCTGCAACAACCCAGAAAGGGAAACACAGAATAATAAATGAAAACAAGGTAAACTGTTCCTCCTTCTCTCTTCTGGAGGTAGCAAGGAGTCCACTAGAAAGAGCTACCTGAAGTACTACTCAGAGTGCTTGATTGGTAGATTGTGGCATTGTGGGATCATGGGTGATTTATGGGCCTCCTAGGGAGATGGGTCACACCCAGGTGAGCAGGTGCCAGCTCACATGACTCTAGACACCTATGTTTTAATCCTACAGTAAAAACCCTCATTCTTGTAGATCTGAATAAGCAACATGTGAATATTATTTTAATATATGTATACATACATACACACATGTGCATACATCATTATATGTGTGAATATGTATTATATAGATGCATACACATGTGTATTATGTATATATGTGCACACGTGTACATACATACACACATGTGTATACAGTCACAAATACATATATGTGTACATATTGTATGTGTACATGTGTATATTGTGTGCATATACATATGCGTATGTATATACATATATGTGTTTGCATGCATGTGTACATGTATATGAACATATACACACATATATGCAAATATATAGATAAACATATACCTATGCATATATACATGTGTAGACACACATGCATACATTTGCATATATGTATGTATATATGTATGTGTGTATGTATATGTATTGTGTAAGTATATATATATATATATATATATATATATATATGTATGTGTGAATTTTCACCGAGGATTTGAATTTCTTACTTAAACAGTTAATCTCCAAAGTAAAACAAACAATCAAACAAACATGGTAATTATTCCCTCCTGGGGTGGTGATGTGGGAAGAGGAGGAACAGGCCACAATTTGTAGAATCACTAGAATCACTTTACCCTGCTGGTTTACAGAGTTTCACAGCAGGGAAGATTTGTTCTTCATGTTTCTCTTACATTTCAAAACCCTTGGAAGGAGAGAACATTTCCCCCATGTAAAGAAAGCTGTCTCCTTCTATTTACGAATTACTTTTTTGATGTTAAAGACAAGCATCATTTCTCTCAAGATTGTTATTTTTTTAAGGTCAGATGGTTATCTTTCTGGGAGGACTTGTTCATAGTCCTATGTAGAGACAAAAGGGTGGTTTGGATGCCTCAGGACCCATAACATACTGGGAACTGTGATATTGTCTCCATAATGAAGAATATTTTTGCCCCTATCTGAATGTTTAATGCCAAATGATAATGGGGGCTTGGAGGAATGTGTGACTTTTGGCAAATCACATTTGGCACAGGAGAAAGGCAATTGGATTCAGACTACATAGTTAACATAGGATCTTGAGATCATAGAAAATTTTAAGAAATGTTAGAGCCCATTCAGTGCAACTTCCTCATTTTAAAGATGAGGAAATTGAAGTAAAGAAAATTCTAGTGACTTTCCCAAGGTAACACATCTAGTAAGTATAAAAGGAGAGATATTAATTCAGTTCATCTGACTCCAAACTCAGCATTACTTGTTTTTTTTTTTTCCTTTTGGAGGGCAATTGGGGTTAAGCAACTTGCCCAAAGTCACATGGCTAGTAAGTGTTAAGTGTCTGAGGCTGGATTTGAACTCAGGGCCTCCTGATTTCAGGGCCAGTACTCTATTCACTGCACCACCTAGCCGCCCTAAGCCTTCTTTCTATTACACCTCACTGTGTAGGTTTTGAATCTTAACTCTGCTACTTTGGACCTATATGGGCTTTGGTGAATGACTTGACCACCCTGGATCTAAGTTTTCTATATGTCACACTGATTTATTTAAGTGAGTGGATGTGTTTAAGGCATTTTGTAAATGATAAAGTGTTTTCTAAAAAGATATGCACACATAGTATTAGAAGTAGAAATGACTCATCCTACAGGTGAGAAAACTGAGGTGAAGAAAGAGAAAGCAACCAGGCCTTCCAGACAAATAGAATCAGGATTTGATCCCCAGGCCCCATACTCCAAATCCAATTTTCCAACCAGTACACTACTCTGCTTCTCTGCTAATATTATTTTTGTTGTAATTTTTCTTTGATTTTTATTATTACCACCATTTATTATTTTGGGAACAAGTGTTTACATTGTGGTCAGTAGAAGCAACACAAAGACATTTACGAGGTCTCTCTCAAGAAT
Organism: Gymnobelideus leadbeateri; assembly: GCA_011680675.1. Taxonomy (NCBI): domain Eukaryota; kingdom Metazoa; phylum Chordata; class Mammalia; order Diprotodontia; family Petauridae; genus Gymnobelideus; species Gymnobelideus leadbeateri. Next base: position 7,334 of record WOXC01006438.1, read on the forward strand.
TTTGGAATTGATTGTGTGACAAGGGAAATACTGGCACAAGGCTGCTCAGTGTGGTGTGCCCACATCAGAGAAGGTGATGTGCTGTATAAACAAAGCATAATTGAAAGAGCTCAAAGAAAACACAGGATGAGCAAATTTAAAGTATCCACCCCAAATACTGACTCAGACTATTTGTGCCTGGCCTGTGGTAGAGCATTCTGAGCCCCTAATGCTTTGATCAGCCACAGTTGGACACATTGAACTTGACTTTAGCATAGCGATGTCATTTTGGTCCTCTTTGAGAACGAAGGACAACAACCAACCAACCAATCAATTTTGGGAGGAAGCATGCTTTAGCAGACAGAAAAATGGTCTGGGAACCAGGATAACCTGGGTTTAAGTTCCATATTTGATACAAACCAACTATGGTCAAGTCACTCAACCTCTCAGTACCCTGGGCAATACTCAAAAATTTCAAATTGTAGCAAAAGTCCTGGCCTGTACTGGGAGGGGGAATTTTGTCAGTCAGAATGGTCCCCCACTGGGGAGAATTAACATGTCTCTTTCCATATTATTATCATCGTTATGCCATGGGGGCTAAGTGCTCTTTTTGTGCAATTGAGAAGGAATCTTGTAGCTCTAGGAAAAATGGACAATTTTTCTATAATTATTAATAATTATTAATTCTATAATTATAATAATTAATAATATAATTATTTATATAATTATTAATAGCCTAGGGGGAAAATGAGAACAGAACAAAACAAAAGCCAGAAGGAATCACAGACATGCAAGATAGCTTTGAAAATTACATGGAGAATTTATTATACTTAAAAAGAAAAAAATATTCTTCATGAGAGAGACTTACTGTTTTATGTACAATACCTTTGTTCAGCTGCATAGTGCATGTGGAAACATTCATTTATTCACATTCATAATAAGTTAAGTTCATAATAAAAAGAAAAGAACTAGGCATGATATTTTTGGCCACTCTGGCCGTCTTCCCAGTGTCCAGGGTCCTAATTCAGAATAGGAGGAAGTGAGGGCACAGGACCATATCTAGCCACAGCAGAAGGTGCTACCAGGTCTATGGAAAGAAGACTTGCTAGACCCCAGTTCAGATCCATGTGAGTTAATGTGAGGTGATTTAAAACCGTCACTACTAACAAAAGCTGGGGTTTGCAGATTACCCAGCCAGTGTCATAACTAAGTATTCAGCTGGTAGTTGCATAATACACTAAATCAAACATTCCTACATCATTTGGAAGGAGAAGAGAGAAAATGAGTGGTGAGCATGACCATCTCTGCTGTAAACACTAACTCTCTGCGGTAAAGTCATATATGCCTTGGAGGTACTGTCACTTTTGGTAATGTCTAAATCATTTCCTCTCACTCTTGCTTTCTGTTCCAGCTCACTTACTTGGGTTTTAGTTTTTAATCTGACTCAAGTAAAGCCAAATTTGTATTATTAATAAAGAGTGATTATTTAGCATTACCATCAGATTGATGTGGTTGGTTATTAGTTGTTCAAAAAAAAACTTATTGAGTGCCTTTTATGTGCAAAAGACTGATTACAGATTGATTTATTTTTTGAAAAAAAATACTCAACTAGATTTGATCGGGATAAAATGATAAAAAAGAAATATTTCCTTTCCTACAGGGCTGCTAAAGATTTCTGGAGCCAGTGACTAATCTTTGGCTCCAGAGCTGGCAGGCAGGGCTCCTAACAACTTTCATTCTTCAAAAGTGGAATAATCATTCTCACGGGATCATGAACTAAACATAAAAACCTAACTAGATAGATAGATAGATAGATAGATAGATAGATAGATAGATAGATAGATAGATAGATGGATGGATGCATGAATGCATGGATGAATGGATGGATAGATAGATAACTCAATGATGGATGGGTAGACAGATAGAGGGACAAACAAAATAATGGATAGATAATAGTGTTCCAAAAGTCAGTGCAATTTTGGTGCAATTTTAAGATATCAAATTTTTAAACTACACTAAGATTTTAGAAAACAATGAATACATAATGGAGATAATATAATTTCACTAATTTTCCCTTATAGATTTTAAGCTCCTTGAGGGCAGAATCTGCTTCCCTTTTGACTGCCTATCTCCACCACTGTGCCTGGTAATCAGTCAATCAGCAAACATTTATTAGGTGTTTACTAGTTTTAAGTGCTAATCATTATGCTAAGAGGTAGGGACATTAAAAAAAATACAATAAAAACCAGTCCTTGCCCTCATAGAACATATTTTCCACAGCGGGAGATAAGAGTCATAAGAATAGATACATAGACACTTAGTAAGTGTTTGTGTTGTTTGTCCTTTGTTTCAAAGAGGACCAAGGGCATCATGAGGTGACTGAATTTAAGTGAAACAGAGTTGTACAAAGTCATCAGCTTCCCTCTCTATTCCAGAGTCACAGAAATCTACTGGTAAGCCAGAAGTTGGGGTGACTGGATGTAATGGATGACCTTGGCATTTTTGAAGTCTGACCAAGCTCTAAGCACTCTACAGTACCTGTTTCAGCTGCCTTCGTGGCTGTTGGAGCAAATTGTTTTTCATCTGCCCATTTCACTGAGGTAGCAAGTCTTCAAATGTTTCACACATGCTAACTAATTGAGGAGTTTGTGCTCTGTTGGTTACCCTCAGCCTGGGTTAGCCTGTTGGCTGAGAGGGTTTTGCCCAGTTACGACTTCTGCATATTCTATAGCTTCTCAGAGCCCAGGTGAGAGTTGGGTGAAGGTGGACACCAAAGGTAGATGAACACATCTGGAAAGGACTCAACACGCCTTTACACCAGAGGTACTACTCCTCCCTGAACACCTCATATACACCAAGTATTGATTATTGATTGACTGACTGAAGGTTTCCCGTGGAGGGAGGCTGGATGTCAGGAATGTTGTAGAGAGAATTCTACTTGAAGTGTGGGTCCAAATAGATCATCCCTGAGGTACCTCCCAACCCTCTAATTCTATGAACAAGATGCATGAGAGTATACTATCTCAAGCAAAGAAAAATGTCAGGGAAGATAGGAGATCTGATTCAGAAAGACCTGGGAATCAGCTGATGGAATAGAGAGACATAGGCCAAAGGGGAACTCATAGATATTTAGAATTCTCCCCACCCTTTTTTCATGGGCCATGTGGTACCCACAGAGCCCACTTCTGTGTTCTGTACCACATGACAATCAACATTTCCCATTCTGCGTTTTATGTGCAAGTGGTCTCAGTCTAAGCAATTGAGAAGGGGTTATATTAGAGGATATCTTGTCATGTTTCCTGCTGTGGCATGAAAATTAGTTTCAACCCCATCCACCTTATCAGAGTCACTATATAAAAATGTCTGCAGCTTATGTTTTATTTAAGTTTTTAGTCTAAATTTTCTGAAGGATTTCTCCCATTACAAAAATCCCTTGCTGTGGCAAGAAATGGCAAACACCCCAGTGTATATCTTTTGTGGCTGAGTTTATAGGACAGATTTACATTCTGGAGTGCTACTCAGAAAGGAAGGTTGGGGAAGGTTGCATTGACTACAAATATGCTTCTCCATTTGGGGAAAATACTACCAAACACCTCTGAGCCTTGACTAGATGAAAATAGTGGGACTAGGACTATTGGATCAGCTGCCATAATGAGATTGAGCACATCTTGAGAAATAGTTCTTAAAAAGAAATAAATGGCAAAAGAAGTTTGCTTCAGGTGATTCTAAAATGTAGTGAAGAAACTCTGTTGTGCTTCTGGGAGGAGAGCTGATTGGCAAGAAACAGAATTAAATGTTTTTTTTTTTTCCTTTTACCCAAGTGCAATTTTGTTTAGCCATTCCATGAAGCTTAAACTCTATTAAAAAGATGCCTGAAAGAGAATCAGGAGAGGCTTATGTGGGCAAGGCACTGTCAAGCTAAAGAGAAAGCTTATGTTTCACACTAACCTAATGTTTGCCTTAAAATGGACAAATTTAGAAAGAAATGAGTAGGAAGAGGGAAAAGGCAAGGGTGTGAGTTTTCTTTTGCATTTTTGCTGGAGTAGATATTTCTGCTATTGCCTGATGCGAAACATTAAATAATAACTCTCTAGCATCTCTGGGGTGTACTGAGCATCGCTTAAAGCTAAGATAACTAAGTCAACATTCACAACAGTTTCATTCTTTAAAAATCCAAAGGCCATGGCCTATATTTTTAAAATAATATTAAACCTTTTAAATATAGTATTTAGCAGAATTCAGCCTAGACAATGAGACTGAATACTACTTAATATTTATAAAAATCCCTTATCCAGTCATTATGTATTAACTTTCATGTGGTAAGTATTAGCAAAGGCCTTGTACATGAAATGACCTTTGATAAATAGGACAGTGAATTTGGTCATTTGGCCTGTCTTTCAATCAATGCAGATTGCCATACACTAAGGGACCCTGCAGAAATTTGTATTAACCATTGAAAAAATTGAAATCATAGAGTGCCCATGCTATGTATAGTACAATTATTAGCATCTTCAGTAACAGTCATCATCTTACTTTTCTAAAAAGAAATCGACATCCTGGGGCAGCTAGGTGGCGCAGTGAATAGAGCACTGGCCCTAGAACCAGGAGGACCTGAGTTCAATTTCGGCCTCAGGCACTTAACACAAAAACTAGCCATGTAACCTTGGGCAAGTCACAACTCCAATTGCCCTACCTTCCCCCCCTCTAAAAAGAAAAAAAAAAATCGAGATCCTGAATAGTGAGGTGACTTGTTTAAGATTTGTGTACAAACTAGATCTAGAACCCATATCTTTTCATTTGCTTGGTCAAGAATAATACTTGATTTTTTAAAAAATATTTTTCTGTGACCTCCCTTTCATTCAATCATGCAGGTCTTTTGGGTCAGGCAAAAGTGAAAAAAAAAAGCATCAATCTCTGAGCTCCTTCTCTGACCAGATCTTCTGAATGGGTCTCAGGGTAGAGTGTTGACTTTCAAAGGAAAACAAACAAACAAACTATTGTGGAAAACAAGCTATAGAGGAAGGAAGAGAGGAAATATGTCCCTTCTAATTTGGACATTATAAAAAAGTTTTGTTTTATTTTGTTTTTTCACTTGAGACAGGGGAGAGAGCCATAAATATGTATTCAGTGAAGCCCTGCCTTCAGGAAGTACCTATTTTACACCAAATTTAATCTTTTAGTAACATATGTAAGAGCCAATAAAGCTTATAGTAAGGGCCATAATAATAAAATCTGTTATTTCAATAGTGCTTTAAGGTTTGCAAAGTGCTTTCCATATGTTAACTCATTTGATCCTCACAACCTGAGAGGTAGGTGCTATAATTAACTATTTTACAGATGAAGAAACTGAGGCTGAGACTGAATGAGCTCGAGGTCACAGAGCTAGTCAGTATCTGAGGCCGTCCTCAAACTCAGGTCTTCCTCACTGCTGTTGATCTACTGCTCCATGTTGTTGCCTCTAAAAAATATCCCAAGTGCCCCAGAAAATCTCTCTCCTACACTCCCCTACAAGGACTGACTTTTCATTCCTTTTGTATATCTAGTGCTTAGAATAGTGACTGACACATAGTAAATACTTAATAAATATGTACTGACTGATTGGTTGATTTATCCCTTGGAAAGGGCTAGGCATTTTATAGTATCCTCTCCTGCCCAAATATAACTGATTTAAAGATCCAATCCTGCTTTAAGATTGATAGCTAGATAGCTAGATAGATTGATTGATATAGTGTGCATGTAAATAGATAGATATTTATTTATTTTTGTTACATTTTCAGTTGTCTCTCTCCTTTCCTCCAAACCTTACATTAGAGAAGGCCCACATTTGATATAGATATTTATCAATACATATAATACATACTTCCTTATATGAGTTCTTTTTCAGGAGATAGATAGGATTTTCCTTCATCAGACCTTTGTAGTTGATTTGAATGATAATATTTTTCAGAATAACCTAGTTGTTCAATTCACATTTTTTATCACCTATCTATACCTCTAATTTGTGCTATGCAATTATTTGCTTTGTTAGCAGACTGTCCTTCCATCACTGGGAACAAACATAAATCAGTGGGGCTTTGAGTCGCCCAAATGCACCAATTCTATTAGATACACCATTTACCAATGGGAAGTAGATCAACTGACTGAAAAGAGCGGGTCAGAGAGGTCAGATGTGGCCATGAGCCCTGTAGGAGGTGCAGGGCAAATTCTGGCAGACTGATCTGAATGGCTTGTTGTGCCTGGCCATTTATGTGGTTGCTATGGTGATGACCTGCTTGGATATGGAGCAAAAATATGGGCATTGTCATTCTCTACAAATGAGATTTCTGGTCCCTTGTAGCAATGTCTAAAGGAATTTCTTTTGTAGGATATTGAAATGCCTTTTTTCTTGTTTCTTCAATGGCCTAGGACAGCAGCTTCAGGTGAAGGACTTTTTTTCCCTCCAAAGCATTAAGAAAAGTTCTGGTTTATAATAAACCACAAGCTTGAGGAGACAGATAAAGGAGGTGGCTGGGGGCATAGCTGGTTGATGGGACACAGAGTATGAGCTGGTGCAGGGCTCTTCCCAAACAGATCAGGACTCACAAATAACTAAGCCTAGAATTAGATATCTTGAGGATAAATTCCTTATTAGCATCACTTTAATATGACTGATGGAAATAAACATCATATATCCTAGGATTAGTCAGGGTTGAATTAGACACATTTTAATTTTTGCAGTAATTTTGTTTTGATATCTCAGATTAAACTGGTTTTTAACATGACTATATAGGCAGATGCCATAGGGAAATGAGAGCTTTGCTTAAAACCAGAAAAACTGGTGATCCAGGCCCACCTGATAGCAGCTAGTTGTGTGACATCAAAACCCTTAAATTCCATGGGCATCAAGAAACTTCCCATACTGGGAGTTTCTCATAAAGTCAAAATTAAAGCAAATCAGCTTACTGAGCATTTATCAAATGTCTTCTATGTACCAAAGCACTGTGCTGAGAGTTGAGAATAAGAAAGGAAAGACAATTTTTGACCTCAAAAAACTCACAGCCTAATGTAGGAAACAAACCACTATGTACAAACAATGGGTATATGAAGATAAGTTAGAGATAATCAACAGGAGGAAAATACTGATATTAAAGAGGACTTGGAAAGATTTCTTGTAAAAATGAGGATTTTAGTTGGAATTGAAAGAACCCAGGAAATGGAGGAGATGAAAATAAGGAGTGAGAAAGCTCCAGGTGTGGGGATAACCAGGGAAATTGCTCAGAGTTGGGAGATGGAAAGTTTTATATAAGGGAAATCAAGCCAGTGTCACTGCAAGGACACACGTGTAAAGAGGATTAAGGCATAGGATGAATGAGAACATAGACAGTGGCCAGATTATAAAGAGGGCATTAAAAGCCAAATTGAGGTTCTCAGCATGAGGGGCATCTGATATACATATAGTATGACAATTCAGCCTTTGACTCCTACCTACTACTTGTCTAAAAGAGACATTGAAATCTTTAGGTTATAAGACTATAACGCTGACCTTGAAACTATGTTAATATAGAGCATGTTCTTATTTTGTCTTTGTCTTTGATTACCCGTAGTGCTTCGCATACAGTAGGCATTTAATAAATGTTTTTTTTCTTTAATTGAATTCCAGTAGAGTCTGGATATTGACTTGGGTGTTTGTAGAAGGTATTATTGTTTAAGTACAACTTAGACTAAATGGGTATGGGTATATGGACATATTAATACATATGTGAATGTGTGTATATATGTTTACAGGTATACATGGATAGAGGGAACAGGTTGAATTTGTTGGGAAGGGATGATACTTAAGGGGTGAAGTTAAGAGGTGAGAGAGAAAAGTGACAAGGGGAGATGGGGAGAGACAGGGTAGGGTAAACTATCTCATGCAGAAGAGGCAAGGGGAAGTAGTTGCAGGGGAGGGGAAGAACAGGAAGGCAAAAAGGCAAAACTTTATTCTCATTGAATTTGGCTCAGGGAGAGAATCACATACATACTAACTGGGATATCTTACCCTGCAGGAGAGTAGGGGGAAGGGGGATAAGAGGGGGGATGATGGAGGGGAGAGCATTCTAGGGGTAGGGGAGGTTGGAAGTACCCACTTTTGAAGAAGGACAGGATCAAAGTAGGGAATGGACCAGGTGGGGAGGGAGGGGTGGGTGGGAGGGAAATATAAGCAGTCTTTTACAATATATCTACTATGGTAATGTATTGCATAGCTATACATGGACAACACATACTGAATTGCTTATTTTCCCAGAGGGAATGGGTGACAAGGGAGGAAGGGAATGGATCTGAAATTTTAAGTTTTAAAATTAAATGTTTCAAATGTATATAAATACTATTATTAATACTATTTTGCATGTAATTGGGAGATAAGAAGTTCAGGCACTGGGGCTCAGATATGCACCTTGCCCTAATGGCAAAGTCGAAGCGGGTATGGGAGAAGATATGGGAGAGAGCAGATAGGATGAGGGGATATCTAGTGGGACTGCTATTCTGCGGTGGTGGGTAGAGAAAAATGGGGAAAAACTGTAACTCAAAACCTGGTGGAAATGAATGATGTAAACCAGAAGTTAATAAAGCATTTGTAAAAAAAAAATGCTGGAAAGTTCTCTATTTCATTGAATGTATATATTTTCCCCTGAAGCATTATACTCAGTTTTGTTGGGTAGGTGATTCTTTGTTTGAATCCTAGCTCCTTTGACCTCCAGAATATCATATTCCAAGCCCTTGGATCCCTTAAGGGACAAGCTGCTAGATCTTGTGTTATTCTGATTGTGTTTCCACAATACTCAAATTGTTTCTTCCTTACAGTTTGTAGTATTTTCTCCTGGACCAGGGGATTCTGGAATTTGGCTATAATATTTCTAGGAGTTTTCTTTTTGGGATCTTTTTCAAGAGGCAATCAGTGAATTCTTTCAATTTCTATTTTGCTCTCTGGTTCTAGAATATCAGGGCAACTTTTCTTGAGAATTTTTTTTTTTTTGCTATTTAGAGGGCAACTGGGGTTAAGTAATTTGCCCAAGGTCACACAGCTAGGTTCTTGATTGTGTGCATTGTATCTGAGGCCGAACTCAGGTCCTTCTGACTCTGGGGCCGGCACTCTACTCACTGCTCCACCTAGCTGCCCCCTTTTTTTTACTTTTTTTTTCCTTTTTTTTGAGAATTTCTTAAAGGATGCTTTTGAGGCTCCTTTTTTGATCATGGTTTTCAGGTAGTCCAATAATTTTTAAATAATCTCTCCTGGATCTATTTTCCAGGCCAATGGCTTTTCTTTTTTCTTTTTTTTTTTGTATTTAAAAAAATACTTTTTAAAATTCTGTTTTACATCATTCATTTCCACCAGATTTCGAGTTAAAATCATTTTTCTTCCCCTATTTTTCCCCTACCCACACTCCCAGAACAGCAGTCCCGCGAGATATTGCTTCCTCCAATCTGCTCTCTCCCATATCTTCTCCCATACCCCCTTCGACCTTTCCATTAGAGGAAGGTGAATCTTTGTGTCCCAATACCTGCGCATCTTATCTCCCAATTACAAGCAAAAGAGTATTAATAATAGTATTTATATATATTTGAAACATTTAATCTTGAAAACTTGAATTTCAGATACATTACCTTCCTCCCTTGTCACCCATTCCCTCTGGGGAGATAAGTAATTCAGTATATGTTGTACATGTCTAGCTATGCAAAACATTATCATAATAGATATATTGTACAAGGCTGCTTATAATTCCCTCCCACTCATCCCACCCCCCACCTGGTCCATTCCCCACTTGACCCTGTCCCTCTTCCATAGTGGGTACCTCCAACCTCCCCTCCCCCAATGATGGCCTCCCACCCATCATCCTTCCTCTCATCATCCCTTCCCCCCATTCTGCTGTAGATTGAGATGTCCCACCTAGTATGTATGTCATTCTCTCCCTGAACCAAATTCAATGAGAATGTCGTTTTGCCTTTTTGCCTTCCTATTCTTCCCCTCCCCTGCAACCACTTCCCCCTGCTTCCTCTACATGAGATAGTTTACCCTACCCTGTCTCTCCCCATCTCCTCCTGCCACTTTACTCTCTCACCTCACAACTTCACCCCTTGAATATCCTCCCTGCCCAACAAATTCAACCTATGCCCTTTATCCATATATAACTGTAACCATATACACACATATTGACATATGTATTCACATGACCATACACCCTTCTTCCATTATTTCCATAGTGAGAAAGATTTCCTCAGTCACATTTATTGTTTTTCCATATAGGAATGTAAATAGTTCAACTTTGATAAGTTCTTTTTGATTTCTTTTCCCTGATTACCTTCTCAGGCATCTATTGCTTCTTGAGTCTGGATGTCAAATTTTCTATTCAATTCTGGTTTTTTCATCAAGAATGCTTGAAAGCCCTCTATTCCACTGAATGACCATATTTCCCCCTGAAACAAAATACTTAGTTTTGCTGGGTAGGTGACCCTTGGGTTCATTCCCAGCTTTTTTGCCCTCTGCAATATCGTATTCCATGACCTTCCATCACTCAGTGTAGAAGCTGCCAGGTTCTGTGCTATTCTGATTGTGTTTCAACAATATTGAAATTGTTTCTACTTGGCTGCTTGTAGTATTTTCTCCTTGATCTGAGGATTCTGAAATCTGGCTATAATATTCCTGGGAGTTTTCTTTTTGGGATCTTTTTCAGGAGGTGATCGGTAGGTTCTTTTAATCTCTATTTTGCCCTCTAGGTCTAAAACATCAGGGCAATTTTCCTTGAGAATTTCTTGAAGGGTGATTTCTATGTTCTTTCTTTGATCATGGCTTTCAGTTAGTCCAATAATTTTTAAATTGTCTCTCCTGGATCTATTTTCCAGGTCAGTGGTTTTTCCCATGAGATATTTCACATTGCCTTCTAATCTTTCGTTTGTTTGGATCTGCTTAGCAGCATCTTGATTTCTCATGAAGTCATTAGCTTCCATTTGCTCCAGTCTAACTGTGAAGGAATGAATCTCCTCAGTGAACTTTTGAGATTCTTTTTCCATCTGGCAAATTCGACTTTTTAAGGCATTCTTCTCCTCATTGCCCTTTTGGGCCTCCTTTGCCATTTGAGTAAGTCTATTTTTTAAGGTGTTGTTTTCCTCAGTCAGGCTGTTGACCCTCATTTCATACATTTCCTGCATCTTTCTCATTTCTCTTTCCAATTTTTCCTCCACTTCTCTTATTTGATTTTTATTTTGTTTGTTTGTTTTTTGCTTTTTTGAAGTGCATTTGGGGTTAAGTAACTTGCCCAAGGTCACACGGCTAGGTTTTTGTTTGTGTGTGCCTTAAGTGTCTGAGGCCGGATTCGAACTCAGGTCTTTCAGAATCCAGGGCCGATGCTCTATTCACTGCGCTACTTAGCCACCCCCTTGATTTTTAAAATCCTTCTTAAGGTCCTCTATGGCCTGCAACCCGGTCATCTTTTCCCCTGGGGCTCTTGGAGCAGGACTTATGACCTCACAGTCTTCTTCTCTCTCTAATCTTGGATCCTCCTTGCCCCCAGAGTAGAAGTCTAGGGTTGCATTTTTCTGTTTAACTTGTTTCCTTTGCCTTGGCATGTTGCCACTTAATTACTTGCCTTTTGGGCTTGTTGCCACACTATGGCTTTGTGGCCAGATAGGGGAATTTTCGTCCCGAATGTGTGGGGGGGAAAACTTCCGTTTCTGGCAAGCTGGAAACCCACCAACGACCTCCACCCCAGATCACAATCCAGATCCAGAGAGGTTAAAGCAAGAGTGATTACCCCCCAAGACTGATCGCTGGATCTCCCTACAGTATGCAGGCCAGGAGCTGGAGCTGCCTCTGAAAACTACAAAATGGTGTTTCTCCTCAGTGGCTTCTAGCCCCCAGGGGAGGAAGCCGACGCATTCCCCAAATACTGGTCCCAAAGTCCATAGGGCACTAACCTCTCACTTTGTCCTAGGCATGTCTACGTTGATAATTCTGCAATCGCCACAGATGCTGGTGTTCTGCTGGCCTAGCCGCCCTGGAGCTAAAACCACTTCCGTGGACCTGGGCTCGGCTTACCCTGCACGGGGCGCTGGGCGCTGCTGGCTCTCAGATAGCTGCGCTGGTCCTTCCTGCAAGGTTGCTGGGCTGTCCTCATCGGGAGGCTTTCATACCTTTTAGTACTGAGCCAATTATGCACTGAGTCATATGGCTTTTGATACTTCCTGGCTCTGAGCCTATTAGTCAAAACTTCTGAGAGGTTGGTATTTTGCTTTGGGGTTCACTCATGGGAAGAAATGTTTCTTGGTGATTTGGTCAGATGAGACTCTGGGTAGCAGTTGTTAAGGAGTCCCTTGGCTTTGTGAACCCAGATGTTGGTGACCCTTGGTCTGGTGATTAGGTATCTATTACTTTGTTTAGATAGTTGGAGCCCTGTCTATTGGATTCTTTCTTGGATACTCACTTCATCCTACTTATCCTCTGCATTGTTTAATTAAAGTAAGATTGTTGACCCCTTTGAAGCTGTCTTTCCTTAAGAAAAGCAGATCAAAGGACCTATGCTAGCAGTCCTTCTCTGTGCTGGTGTTATGGGACTTATACCTCCACAGCAGCTGCAAGTATTATTAATGATAAACAAGGGTAAAGAGTGTAGCACCCCCACAATCTGGAAAATCCATGTAAAATTTTTTGGCCCTTCCTTCATACCAGAGGAGGAGTCTGATTTTTTTTCTTTTTATTTTAAGGGGTATTTACACCACCTTATTATAAAATTTGGGTTAGGTATTTGGTCTTAGTGTCTGTGTCATCTGCTAACTTTCCTATGTCATCTGTGGTTTCTGCAAAACTTCTCCAAAATTCCAATTTAATTTTTAATTCTGACACACAATATATCAAAATCATGATAGGGAAAATCATAATTTGAAAGGGATAATTGCACATGTCTCTATTCCTTTCCTGGCATTTTTCCTGGAGTTGTTGTGAAGGAAACACCATGTTGATCATTCCTTGACCCTTTCTGAAGCCACACAGCCTCTCAGATATATGACCATTTTCTAGGTAAAGGATCAGACGATTAAGAAGAACTCTAGAAAGAACCTTGTTGGCAGTGACTAAGAAAGAGAGATCTCCCTTTGATTGTCATAGAAAAACCTATTTCTTTTTTCTCCTTTATAAAGATGGACAGTGGAAGCATCCTTGATCTCTCCTGGGGATAATTTTCTCTTGTCATATAACCCAGAAGATTTCAGTCAGTTTTTATATGAACAATGAATTCTCTGCCTTGTAAATGTAGCACAGTCACAGGGTGGAAGAATGGGTAGCACTCTATTAGTATTCTATCCCGAAAAGGACATGATTAGTATATGTTAGGGGTATATTTGGTTAAGATATGATAAGTATAATATAATAATTAGATATAGATATATAATATAGATATAGATATATAATAAGAATATGATGATGCATGATGATAAGGATGATGATGTTAGATGGCATTTATATAGGACTTTCTTGTTTGCAAATTACCACATCAACTCATTCCATCTTCACAACAACTGTGTGAGATAAATGCCCATTTTACAGAATAGTAAATGAAGTCTCAGAAAAGTTAAAAGACTTGAAAAGCAGCATAGGACAATGGAGAGTGCTGAATTTGAAGTTAAATAATCTTAGTTCAAATTTTGTCTCTGCCATCTATGGGATGTATATTGAGTGCCTTGGGCAAATTTTGTGATCCATGATTCACCTGTGGTCCCACATCTAGTAATTGTCTGAGATAGAATTCAAACCCAACTCTCCCTGACTTCAAGTTCAGTACTTAATCCATTATGATATTCTCCACTTCAAGGATGTCTAAGCTATCAGGGCACTTCTAGAGAAGTTGCTAGGGCACTCCTTGGCAAGAGTTTCCTCACAATCACTTAGAAAAGGATTAACCAAAACCATTCATCAGACATCACATTAAACTGGCAACTGGGAGACCATTATCTTTGTCATTATCTGGTTCAGGCTGAGCTCTAGAGTTTAATGTGGGAAGAAGCAGAAGTGGGGGAAGGGTAAAGATAATCTCCCTCTTCAGTATCTTCTAGGGAATTTCAAAAGTAAAACCAGATCCCATGAAGCATTTTGGTAACATTTTGAATTTTCAGTGTGTCTTATGATTTGTACTGGTGATCATTAATGCTCACTTTATGTTTTCACAGGTTTTATGAATCCATTTTAAAATCATAATTCTCTAAAATTAAGTAATGAACCTGAGGGTCAGTATCTATGCACATTCCTTCCAGTCAGTGTTGTAGCCAGTCTATTCATGACTCATAATTAATTGATAACATTTCAGTAAAATCCCTAGTCATGGGCTGCTACACCATGGAAATTGAGAAAGTCCCCAGAAAGTTGAGGTAGTGGCTTTTAAACTCACTAATATGTCTCCCAGAAGAAGGCATGGAAACGTTAAGCTTTGAGGGCCTTCATCATAAGGGTTGTATTTTATCTTTACTTTTCATTTGTATCAATGGAGCAACCAAACTTGAAAACTCATACTTGCCTTTGCCACCATCATTCAATCCTTAGAAAACAGCCTTTGTGGAAATCAAAATTTCCCCTTTTTCACCTGTCAAATTTAGGTGAATGGCCAAATGGGTTGTAATTATAAATGTATACATATCGACGCACAAATGACAATCTCTCATGTTTATATAGAGAGGCAGTTATAGAGTAATACAAAGCAGTAGCGTTAGAGTCAGAATACTTATATAAATAATTATACACAATGCAAAGAATGCTCAGCTTGAGAGTCAGAGGACTTGGTTTAAATCCTCCCTCTGACATTTATTACCTGTGTGACTTTGGACAAGTTACTTAACATCCCCTCATCTGTTAAATGATGAGAGTAGAGGGGAAGAGAGTGGATGACATGGTCTCTGAGGATCCTTCTAGCTCTGAATCTGTGAACATATAATTATTAACTGTGTTACCCCAGGAAAACCCGCTCTGAATCTTAGTTTACCCATTTATAAAATGAGGGAATAGCAATAATTACAATTTTATCTCACTGAGTTATTGGTAGGAAAGCACGAAAAATGTGACTAATTGTATAATTCTTTGCTTACAATCACTTTGCGTGGTAGTTTAGTGAGGTTCTAGCTCCTTTACTAGAGACAAGGACACAAACTCAGACGTTTAATAAAATGCTCCTAGTGTCAGAGAAACAGGACTTGAAAAAAAGTCTCTGACTCCAGAGATGGTATTCTTTTTTTCTATCTACACTACAAGTATCTCAAGAGAATTCGAAAGAGCACTGATGAAGTAGTCCCTGAACAATATATCTGAACATTACCTTGGAATGTTCTAAACATCTGTCTTTGTGGCTCTCACTTCCCATCTGACTTCTGTGCAAAGGTAAGATTGTGGGTATGGGTTCTGGTGGCTAAAAGGAAATAGTGGGGAACCCTGGAAACTAGCTTTCCTACAACTGTAGAATGAAGACAATATCATGTGTACCCCAACCGTACCCCAGCCCCTCCTGCCCCGCCCCAGCAAAAAAGACAGTTTTCTGAAGAAATAATAATAGCAATCATAGCTGACATTTATACAATGCTGCTTAGTTTGGGAAACACTTCATACACATTTTCTTTCTCTTTTGACGTTCATGATAAGCCTGTGAGGTTGGTGCTATTATTATCCCCATGTAACAGATGAGAAAGCTGAGACTTGGAGGTCAAATAGCTGCCTAAGATTACCTAGTAAGGGAGTATTTGAAGTGGGATGTGACCCTAGGTCTTCCTGACTCCAAGTTCAGCACTACAGAGATGAGAATTTGCCTTTACTCTTATTTTTATATAATATGTAATCTTATATTTATAATGATTTTATATTTATTTATATAAAAGTAAATTTATTAATTAACGTATAATAAAATTTTATATTTATAACGAAATACTTATGTTATTATTCATGATATTGTAATTGTAATTACCATAGATAGCATGGATTAAGACCACAGAAGTCATAGAATCTATCCCTAGAAGACATCATTTAATACAATCTCCTTATTTCAAACATGAGAATACTCAGGCCCAGGAATATGAAATCATTTACCCATGATGAAACTACTAATAAGGGAATCTTCCTAGATGGGTTTCTTCTTTCTCCACCTATCATATACACACACTTGCACATGCTCTTATATCAATAAAGTCTTCTCTGCCACCACACCTTCCTTACCTGTTCTAGTTCCCTGAAATAAGTTGAATTCTAAATCATCACCCCCTTATGATAATTATGACTCATTTGTTAGATTCAATTATCAAGATAAAATGGCTGCTTCTCAAAAGGATTCTTTTATATTTTAGCCACCATGGTCTCTTAGGGATGGGACTTTAGAGATCATTTAATATAAATCTTCCTTTTATAGAGAAGATGAGGACTTTCATGAATTCCATTCCAGACAAATGTCCTTGAGTTCAACTCTGGCCCCAGACATTCACTAGGTCTGTGAAACTGGGCAGGTCATTTATTTGTGTCTGCCTCAGTCTCCTCAAATACAAGTCAGAGATAATTATAGCACCTAGCTTTGAGGATTATTATAAATCTCAGTGAGATAATATTTGCAAACTGCTTAGCACAGTGCATAGCCCTGTTTTTTCTTCCCTTCTCCTCCAGTAATTGTTATCATTTGCTCCTATGTTTTGCTTACCATGAATAGGGAAACTTGGAACCTTGAGTTCACATGTGGCCCTTGAGGACCTAGAGGGCCACACGTGGCCTTGAGGCTGCGGGTTCCTCGCCACGATATAGACTCTCCCTTCTGCTTGGATTTCTCTTTTACTTACCTCCACCTCTTGGAATCCCTAGTTCAGATTCAACTCTCTACCCAGATGCTATCTCCTACATGAGTGCCGTTCTTAATTTTACCAACTTCTATTACTCAAACCTCCAAATTATTTTGTATCTGTTTCGAATCTCCTCCCTCCACCTCCCACTAGAATGTAAGCTCCTGAAGGATGAGGGATGTTTTATTTTTTTCTCCCTATGCTCAGCAGTTAAAACAACAAATGGCACATAGTAGGCATTCCATAAGTGCTTATTGGATTGAACCAGTGACTTGTCACATTGGTAAGAACAGAATTCAAATACCCAGAATTATGGTCCTGTACTTTTGCCTCTGCAACATACATAGAATGTAAAACCCTTGAAAGAAGGGCTAAGGTTTCATTTTTTTTTTATTTTCAGTTTTATAGTCTTTATATTCATAGGACCTAGCTTATAATGGTGTCAACACACACACACAAACACACACACATACACACACATACACATACACACACACACAAACACACACACATACACACATACACACACAAACACACACAAACACAAACACACACACATACATACACACACATACACACACATACACATACACACACAAACACATACACATACACACACAAACACACACACAAACACACACACACGTACACACACACATATACAAACACACACACATACACACACATACACACACACACAAACACACACACACACACAACACACATAACCCTCAGATCGGAATCACAAAGGACCTCATGTCTACCCTTTGCTCACTGATCTCATTTCTATTCAGCACATGTTCTTTCAGTTTTTCACTAACATGCTGGCTTTTCCAGGAAATACTACTTTCTGGGTCTGACTGAATAAAGCACCTCAATGATTAATGAAATCTCCTTATTTAAAATAATAGAAAGAAAATTTCTCAAATGCATGTTAGGCACTCAAGTGGAAGGAGTAAGAATGGTGCAGATTTGTTTTTCTTAGTTCCCCCTCCTATGGACAGAGCATTTAACCGGTGGCAGATGTGTTCTCTAAGGAGTTCTACACAGTGGGTGCTTGTGTAACTTCCCCACCCATCCCTTCCATTTTATTGAAAGTTCTTTGGCTAGAGCTACCAACAGTGATTTGGACCTCAGAATGTTTGACAAACTAAGTCAGTAATTAAAGTTGACATACGTCTAAGGTAACGGGGAAAGGGCAGAGTGCCAACCCTAGCAGACAAACTGTGGGTGACATGTGTGTATTAATGAATGCTGTATTGAGTAAAGCTAACAGCAGTGGTACTAAGGAAATCTTCCAGGGCTTGTAATGTATACTGTGCCGTCTTTGTTTCTTGACTTCAAAGCAATTGAAACAATCTGGTGACTTAAAGGCTTGGAGAGACAGGCTTTAGCAAACGAGAAATCCTCAGGAGTGTAAATAATGTACATATTTAATTTGGTGAGAGAAGTCTTTGGCTGCTTTCAAGTCATATATCAGCAAAGTGCTTAAACAAATAGGTATAATTGAGTGATTTTAGGGTTTTTGTGTAGTCTTGGCATTATGTTCCATCTTCAAATGTCCCTAGCATATAGGAGTTCAGAGAAGCAGTTAAACTAAAAGACTCCTTGGATGGGATGCAACTGGAATTATGTCTTTCAACATGTTATAATATAATAGTCTGCACATGCCATGCTAACAGACTAAGGCAACTGCTACAGAAGTCTTGGGTAGGTGGGTGAGGGGAATTATGTTTATGAATAAATATACTGTGGAAAGGCATAGGATGAAGTCATTGGCAAAATGAGGTAATATGCAGAGCTTTCATACATCCATATCAGTGTTGCAGTCAGACACCAAGAGTACTTGGGTGAAACCAATTAGGGCTTCCTGATGGGCAAAGATGGAAATTCAGTCTCATTTTTCAGCTGCCAAAAGTAACAAATGTCCCAAAGACCAGGAAAAAAGAGAAAGCAAACTTCCTCATATGTAGCATGGTTTATAAGGATGAGAAATAGTGAACACTTATCTTTTTGTTTGTTTCCATTATTGCTTTCTGTTGGTTTTTTTTTGTTTGTTTGTTTTGATTTTGCTTTTTTTGGAGGGCAATTGGGGTTAAGTGACTTGCCCAAGGTCACACAGCTAGTTTTTTGTGTTAAGTGTCTGAGGTCAGATTTGAAATCAGGTCCTCCTGACTCCAGGGCTGGTCCTCTATTCACAATGCCACCTAGCCACCCAAAATGAGATAACATGAAAATCCTTTCCAAATCCTTTTTGTTGTTGTTGGCATTTTTTTGGGGGGGGTGTTGGGGGAAGGGAAGGGCAATTGGGGTTAAGTGACTTGCCCAAGGTGACATGGCTAGTGTTAAGTGTCTGAGGCCAGATTTGAACTCAGGTCCTCCTGACTCCAGGGCTGGTAACTCTATTTACTGAACCAAGAAGCCACACCCTTGCTTTTGTTTTTGATTGATTTCCTTGGAATAAAGAGTTTCCTGTAATGAACTTCCTTTTCCTTTATAGATCAGAATGGGGTACTGAGATTACTTGATTTACCCCAAATTATTAAAGCCAGTGTGTGTCAGTGGGCAATACTTGAACCCATGGCTCAAGCTCTCTAATAATTTCTGTCTTCTCTGACTATTAGTTAGTAAACATCTGTTCCAGGTAATGTGCCAAGTACTTTAGAGACTGTGTCTCTAGGAACTCAGATCTTCAGAAGGAAATCCAGAGGTAATATGCCCATTCATGACTCCACGTTTTGTTTTTTTATTGAGATAATACCATCAGTAATCAAATGAAGTTAATAATAATCTTTCTCTAATAAACAGTGGCTGCATGAAGGGTGTTGTGGAAAATAAGAGAAATTATCTACTGATAAATTATATATATAAATTATCTACTGATAACCAGAAAAATTCAAGAGACCTAGAGAAAGGCCCTTAGCATGTTGGGGGCTTATAAATCCTCCCTACGAAGGATTTATAAGAGTACATGGACATGAGTAACACAAGATAGAGAGGCATGGATTGTAACTCAGTCTGTCAGTAAGTTAGTCTGTAAGTTGCAGTCAACAAACATGTATTAAGCACTTACCATGTACCAAGTACTGTGTTAAGCATTGCAAATACAAATACAAGCAAAAAGACAAAAAAAAGAAGAAAGTTGCTGCCGTAAAGGAGTTTACATGCTAAGGGGGGGAAATAACATAATAGGAAACTGAAAAGGGGAATGTTCTGAGAGAATAACCAGCCCAGAGACATGATGAAGGAGTCTTGGATTACAGCCTGAAAAATGAAGAGATGACTGGGGAAAAGTGTGGGGGAAAATGCACACAAGATCATATGTGTGTGGGTGGAGGCGATGTGTCCTCTAAATTTTGTACTGAATCATAAGCAACAATGACATTTTATATCCTATGCATGTTGGGATTGGTGGAGATCCTGAAAATTTAGTAACGACTAAAACGGTTATCAGATGCAACTATATCTTTCACTCCCATGGACCTGATGGAAATACTAGTGGAGGCTGAGTCACTTTAACAGTTTCCTTTCCACCAGCAGTATTTTGACACGACCTTCACTGATGAATCCATTAGAAACCTCTGTCAATGATGCACCAAGAGCAAGGAGAACCAACCTCCCTTTGGTTCATATTTGGACATGTCTCTACAACCAATGAGGGCAGAAGGCTGAACAATTATTCCATATAAATAATTAACATAAATAATTGAGACATTCCCAAATGCATTGGCCTAAATTATTTGGCTTGGTTCCCTCAGGTTTCCCATTTCACCAGTTTATTATAAAACATAACTTCAGTGGTATGAACCTAGGCCATTTTAAAAGCTAAGTGACTTTTAATTGGATAGTTGATTCTCCCTCCCATGCACCTCACTCAGCCAGCTGGCTTAATAAAGGACAGTTTGATTACTGTTGCAGGTATGATAAAAAAAGAAAAAAGAAAGAAACCAAATCTAACTAAAGCTCCTTATGTTTTATTTCCTTTAGACAAGTTTGATGTTCTGTTCAGTTGTTATATGACTGTAAGGGGAAATGAAATGGAAAATGGGGAAAATCCACTTGATACAAGTTAGCCCACTTTTCATGAAGATGTCTTTTTAGAGCTCATGTTGGGAGACATAAAACCTTGACGTAACCACTAGTTCTTAGAGAATCCAGACAGGATTCAAATCAAATAAACCTTGGAGAGAGATGGAAAAGCCAGGAGATAGGAAAGAAACCATAGGAACAAATGAATGAGCGAAGGATCAAAAAATAGCCCCGTATTTATGTAAATTAAGGTCTCCATCTTTTCTCTCATCCATCTTAAAAGATTCAAGAAAATCTCCCTGGCAGATTTTCCATTTGGCATTGTAGAAAATTCTAGAAAACTCAAAATACACAAGGCTGATTTCCCAGCATGAAAGGACATCAAGTGACTTTCATATGCCTTTGAAAATGATAATTGCTCATTCATTCCTTTATTCACTCAATAAATAGTTATTGATCAGAATTTATATCAAGAGCAGTAGCAGTTGCAACTTATTTCTGGCTCTGCTGCATAATGGAAGCAATTGGAATTCAAATAATTGAGAGCCTATTTTAAAATCATCCATAATGTATAGCCACATTGACATGAAAATGGGGAAATGTTTAAGAATACAGGGTGACAAGCAACAGAAATAATACAAAGTACCTTGGTTAAACTACTGAAAATATGACGATACAATTAGTTTGAGCTCCATCCAGAGGAGCTGTGGCCAACCATGATCTAGCCTGTCTAGGCTCGTGATAAAAATATGTCTCTGTGCTCTGGCCAGATCACAAATAGGAAGGCCAAAATGAAGTTAGTTATTCAGTAAAAGTACTACTGTAACAGACATTCCTTCATTTGTTGAAGTCTTACCAATGGTTATTTTAATCACACTTATATATAGAATATCCATACTACTTGGTGATCTCATCAGATCTTATGGATTTAATTACCATCTCTAGGCTAGTGATTCTCAAATCTACTTATCCTGTCCAAACCTTTCTGTTGAACTCCAATCTTACATCTCCAACTGCCTTTCAGGCATCTTGAACTGGGTGTCCAGCAGATATAAATTCAACATGTCCAAAAAAGAACTCATTATCTTTACTCCTAAAGTAAACCCCCTCCCCCTGATATCTTCCCATTTATTGCAGGGAGCAACATTATCCTCCTAGACCCTCAGGCTCACAATCTAGGAGGCATCCTGGATTACTCATTATCTCTCACCCTCCCCATATCCAATCTGTTCCCAAGACCTGTGGATGTCATTTTTGTAACACCTTTCAATATAGCCTCTTCTTTCCTCTCTGACCCTGCCACCACTCTAGTGCAGGCCCTCATTACCTCATACATCGATTTTTACAATAACCTGCCATTGGGTCTGTCTGCCTCAAGTTGTTTTCTAGTCTAATTCATCCTCCTTTTAGACACTAAATTGGTTTTCCTAAAGTGAAATTATGATCATGTCACCTCCCTCCTCAATAAACTCCAATGACTCCCTATTTCCTCCAGGATAAAATACAAAATGTTCTGTTTGGCATTCAAAGTCCTTCAAAACCTACCCCCTTTCTACCTTTTCAGTATTTTATCTTGCTCACTTTCATGTACTCTGTCATTCAGTGGCACTGGCCTCCTGGCCCTTCTAGGAACAAGCAACTAGTTATTCCTTCTCTCAGTTCTGGGCATTTTCTTTTTTTTTTCCAAATGCTTTATTAACTTCTGGTTTACATCATTCATTTCCACCAGATTTTGAATTACAATTTTTCCCCAATTTTCCCCTACCCACCACCCCAGAATAGCAGTCCCACAGGATATCCCCTCATCCAATCTGCTCTTTCCCATATCTTCTCCCATATCACCTTCGACTTTTCCATTAGGGCAAGGTGAATCTCTGTGCCCCAATGCCTGCACATCTTATCTCCCAATTACATGCAAAATAGTATTAATAATTGTATTTATACATATTTGAAACATTTAATTTTAAAACTTCGAATTCCAGATCCATTCCCTTCCTTCCTTGTCACCCAGTCCCGCTGGGAAGATAAGCAATTCAGGCTAGGAGCTGAAGCTGCACCTGAAGCTGCAAAACGGCATCTGTGCCACAGCTCTTCAGCAGCTTCTCAACCCCAGGGGAAGAAGCTGACTTGTTCCCAAATACTGGTCCCAAAGTCCATAGGGCATTAACCTCTCACTTTGTCCTAGGCATCTATGTGTTGGCAATTCTGGAAAAGCCACAGTTGCTGGTGTTCTGGGGTCCCTCCAGCTGGCTGCTGGTCCAGCCGCCCTGGGGCTAAAACCTCTGAGTCATGTGGTCCGGTGCTCCACTCACAGAGCACTGTGCTGAGTGAAAAGAGCAGAACAAGGAGAACTTTGTACACAATTATAGACCCATTGTATGTGTGACTACTAACTTTGATAGACTGGGCTCTTCTCAGCAATGCAAGTTTGTAAGACAACTCCAAGGGACTCATGATGGAGAGGGATATCCACATCCAGAAATAGAAGTACAGAGTCTGAATGCAGATTGAAACAAACTACTTGCTCTCTTTCCTTTTTGTTACTTCTTTCTCGTAGTTCATTCCATTGTTTACAACTCTGCTTTACAACTTGACTAATGTTTAGTGTGAAGCTATTTGTAGAACCTATATTGGATTGCATGCTGCCATGATGGGGGGAACTAAGGGGAGAGGGAGAAAGTTTGGAACTCAAGGGATTGTGGAACTGAATGTTGTAAATTAAAAGTAAATTAATAATTTTTTTAGAAAGTATAGTTTAATCACATAATTTGAAATTGCTTTTTAAGTTTCATCTGCTTAATGAGAGGCAGCATGGTATAAAGCATAGAGCACTCACTGTACTTGGAGTCAAGAAGACCTGTGTTTCAATCCCCCCTCAGATACTTAACAGTTTTGTGACTCTGAGTAAATAATTTAACTTCTCTGTTCATCACTTCCCTCATCTGTAAAATGAAGGGGGGTTGGCTTCATGATCTCTAAAATTGCTCCTGGTTTTAAATCCACGACCTTATGCTTCCTGTCCAATCTACTTGTAATTGTCTCACCAAAAAAAATAGGAATTTGGAAATCTTGCAACCGTGTCCTCCCTTTCACATACACAATCAGTGAGGCTACAAGCATTGTGTCTATCCCATGAGAATGACAACTACATCTCTAGAGCTTATTTTGACATCTAATGCTTTCTATAATCATGGCCCATAGATGACTGATGCACATTCTACAGAAATAAGAGAGATTGGGACCAAGTTTTATTTTCCCATTCAAACACTAAGCAGCATGATTCCTTTGTAGTTATGTTTAGTTGGTCCTAGAACTTAATATTATGTTGGTTTAACAATAGCCGTGCCCATATAATTGTAACAGAAATAAACATTTGGATATAAGTATATATAAAAAATATAAACATATATATATGTATAAACATATGTGTGTGTATTATGTACATACATCATAGGATTTAGAACTAGAAGGTAACTTAGAGTTCATCAAGTCAACCACCTCATTTTATGGTGAAGAAACTGAGGTTTCACAAGGGTCACAATCTAGTTTGTTACAGAGCCAGGATTTCAATCCAGGTCTTCTTTGCTCCAAGGTCAACACTGCAGTGAGCATATCATACAGCCTTTTAACAGGCTGCAGCTACATGATTTCAATACCACTGACTTATGGTAAATTGTAAACTCCTCAAGTTCAGGGAGTGTCGTTTACTTCTTTGTATATCTCCAGAGCTCAGCAAAGTTACTGGCACATACTAGGTGCTTAATAAATGTATACTGAATTGAATCGAATGCATAAAACTCCTCTCAAAATCATTTTTCCTCTTGACTTTTTACTTCTATTAGAATTCTCATTGTTTTTCTAAATACTCAAATCCAAAATGTTGAATTCATCTTTGCTTCTTTCCTCTTCATCATCTACTTCATCCAATGAATGAACAAAATCCTCTTGATGCATCCTTTGGGATGATATTTTCTTTTCCCTCCTGTTTCTGTTGCCACTCCCCTTGCCTTAGTATAAACCCCATTACTTTTCATTTGATCTTTTGTGGTACTGTCTTAACTGGTCTCCTGGTCTTTAATCACTACCAATCCATCCCTTTTATAGTTATTGAATTATTACTCCCTTTTTTTTCTTTGCTCACTATCAAACAAATAATAAATATCAGAGAGGTGGAATTAAAAAGACTGGGTTCAGATTCCTGCTCTTCTACTTAAACTGTGCAGTGTTGAACAAAATGCTTTCTTTCCAAAGTTTCAGTTTCCTTTTCTGTATATGGGAAATTATGTTTTATGTCAGACAGTATAGAGGGTTTTGTATATAACCAAGGAAAGTTCCTAATCTGACTTTTATTACTGCCCTAATCTAACTTAATTTGCTTGCCAATGAAGGGGGGTCTTGGGAGCAATATGGACTTTGTGTCTTGATATCACACATTTCCTGAGCATTTGAGAGAGGTTGAGTCCCAGAAATAGATATTAGGAACATGGTCTCACAGTCAGGGACTTGATAGCAACTATGAAGAATTTCCTACTTCTAAATCAAACAGTTGTTGGAAATTAAAAAGTATGGACTTAATATTACTGTGGATCATTTTGCTAATTTCCATTAGTTATCCTGAATATCACAGCTCATGTTCTTAGCTATGTACTTGGAAAAACTCGGCTTAATTTTATAAAGAAAAGGTTTTCTAGCAACAGAACTTCAATTAGATGGAAACAGAGAAGACCAACAGAAACAATGAGATCCAATAGTCATGATGCCAGTGTTCATTTGCCACCTAATGGTGGATTGTAAGGCACAGAATAATAACGTCTTTATAAGGCACCAACTGTTTTACAGCATTAACGGTGGTAGTTTTCCCAGGCATCCATGCAACGTATATGCTCGCATGTTTTTCATATATGAAACCTATTCATACACATTTCCAGTGTGCAACACTTTGTATAAGCTCCTTTCCACATGCATTTTTTACAATGTGCACTGCCTCTGTGTTCCTTGGTCACCTGTTTTCTGAATGAATACCTTACACTCATTTGACATGTAAACCTGTGCAAGTGCTTCATATCAACACTGGTGGAACGTTAGTTTCAAAAAGATGGCCTTTGCTTTAAAGAGAAACTTGGGACTAGTAAAGAAATTTCTATTTCCCAAAGACAATTCAGACCACTCTGCTTTTCCTCTTCCATTCTGGATCCAATTTATTCATCTCTACAATGCTATCCATATACACAAAATGATGAGCAAGCTTTATAGGGTGGACAATGGACATTGTTTATCCCCTTGGTCTTTTCTGGATGAATTTTGGCTTTTTATAGATCTTTTCCAAGAGGCTTTGCAATGTGGCCTCGATGGGGATATTTTCATGTCATTTTGCTATTATATTTGATTAATTATATCTTGTTCTAAACCATTAGAATATATGTTCCCCAAGAGAGGATATTCTAATATTTTTGCTAGGAATTATTTTTTTTCTTTCTACCCTTAGCCTGTGCTGTGTCTGACACAGTAATAGGTGCTTAATAAATGCATTTATTTGGTGTTGTTGTTTTGTTGACTTAATAATTAATTAAATACTCTTGCTGGTTGGTGGTAAAAAAAAAATTGTATTCTTACTGTCTGTTAAAAGAAAAAGTGTCAATAGAAATATATAGTCCTGAAATGATGTTAATGCACGGAGCATCCCAAACCTAGAGTACTGACTGTATTTTAGACTACAATTGGGTAATTAACACAAAATAAGGGAGTTGGACTGAAAGGTTTTTTTTGTCCTACTTCCACCCTAGAATGAAACTTTCCATCCTTTAAAATCCTACAAACCTTTTTTTCCCCTTACATCTCTCTTCTACCTCTAATGAGATACTACTTTTCATTCCAATTATTTCTGTATTGTCTTCTTTAGATTGCACCCCTTTTGAGGACAGGGATTTCCTTATTCATCTCTGTATCCCCCACAGAATCCAGCATAGAAACCCAAATAAAAGAACTTACAAGTTATATTTGATGAATCAATGAATTAATGAAACATTGCCAGTAACATCTTGCTGGCTTTGAATAATCAATTTTATTTCAACAAATTTACCAGCCATATAAACTTCTGCAATCTCAGCTCCATATTGATATGCTGTTGTTGCTTTTTTTTTCTTTCAGTAACTCAGTATTTACAGAAATGCATATTTTCCTTTATTATAAACATTCTGCAGTAGCGAACATTCACTAGTGACCCTGGATACCAGAACTGAAAGGGTACAACTCAAAAGGCCTGAAGAGAATGAATTCATTTGGTGTACTACATTGGTAATTAGCAAACCAATCAGAGTTGATGGTCATATCCTCAGTGCTTAAATATGTAGTTAACCCCTTAGATAATTTGCAAGAGAGGTATCTATAACAACCTTGGACAAGGTTCAGCTGAGAGGATGCTAGCTAGCTTAATTCTACAATTTTTAAAAATTGCCCTTGGGGAAAAAATATTTCCCTTGCACCCATTGTTTGTTAAATAGGCATTTGATTTTATATATGTGTATATATGTATATATGTAACATATATATACATATATACACATACATACAAAGATATAGATATGCGTATATATTTATATATACATGTATAAATACATATACATATCTATATATACACATATATAAATACATACACATATACACACAAATATATATAACATTACACATTTTACATAATATATATAATATTGAATTCCACAATGTATCATCATCTTGAATTATCTGAATGTGATGCAGCATATTTCTTTCTGCAGATTCTGAAGCATGACTTAAAATATTAAGCAAAAAATTCCCACTTCTTCTTGATCAAATTCTGCCTATAATTTCACTTGCATAAATGAATGGACTGCCTCCGAAGGCATACAATGGACTATCCAAGATTCTGAAGATAGGAACGTTACAATGTGAGAAGATGGGTATACCTATCTTTGGCGATCTGCCAACATTCACAGCATTCAAAAGAGCGAAAGAAATAGTGGTAATTGCTTATCGGTAAATGCCTTCCCAACAGGACAACTGTTCTCCCATTAAACTTGCAGAGCCAATAAGCAATTAGGAGTAAGTAATGAGGCTCGAGGTTCATATATATATATATATACATATATATACATATATATATATACATATATATATATATATATATATATATATATATATATATATATATATATATATATATATATATATATATATATATATATATATATATATATATGGAAATCCCCTATTTGCCCTGGGTCTGTCATAGCCCAAATTCATTCCTTCATTCCTTCTTAGGGCAAAATGGAAAATCCCAACTTTGAAAATTTGCCCATCTCATTGAAAATGCCATGTGTATTGTACCATTTTATGATGCTAGCTTGTAGCTTTGTTACTGTGACTGCTGTTTCCTGGTATAATATTTTAATGGAAGATTTTATGGTTCAGCTACCCTGAGGCTCTTTTTGAAGCAAAGGGCACAATTTTTAAAATCCAATAAATAAATAAATAAATTATGTAGACCAAGAATAAAGCAAACTATAATTTCACCCTGGTTGAAATGTACATTAACATTTTCTATAAAAACTCACTGATATTAACTTACTGTGTCTCATCTTTCTCTCCTACCATTGTGCTCTATTTTATTCTGCAGAATATGGGGGCATGATAGAGAAAGTTTGGAGTTCAGCCTGAAAAAGAATGAAACATGGCTAGCTCAAGTGTTCTCCTTAGATGGAGGTTCTTGGAAGAGCCAATCAGACAGAAAAGTTAATGGGGCAGGGTATATTTCCAGTGTGTAAAATTCAACCCAGGTTTTCTGACTCCAAATCCTACTTTTTTCTACCTCAAAATACTGTCTCAAAATGTATTAAAATTTCTTCATCTTTTTATCCTAGAGAACGGGATACTGCTCATAAATCGTCATGGACTTAAATTCCACAATAATATCACTGTAATTATGTATAATTGCTAAATTATTAACAAATTCAATAACAAAGGTGTTCAATACACCACTGTAGAGCAGACCCTCATCTCATGCTGAGACCACTTCAACAATCTCATTGATCTCCCTGCATTAAGTCTTCCCACTTTAGTCCATTCTTCACTCATCTATCAAACTGATCTTCCTAACATGCAGGTATGATCATTCACTTCCAGTCCCTTCCTCCATTAAATAAACTCTAATGGCCCCCTATTACCTCCAGAATCAAATATAAAATGTTCTACCTGTGGGAGACCCTACCTTTTCAGTCTTCATACAGTTTACTCACCCCAACATACAACGCGATTCATTGACATTTGCCTCTGTGTTCCTTGTATAACACACCCCATCATCTAAGTCCATGCATTTAGGTCTGGAACTCTTTCCTTCCTTATCCCTGCTTCCTAGCTTCCATGTTTGTTTTTTCCCCAGCCCCAGCTAAAATCTCACCTTTTGTATACTTTCCCCATTCCTTCTTATTCTTCATGCCTTCCCCCTTGATATATTCTCCAATTTGTTATCTATATCTATATCATCTATTTATCTACCTATTTTTATGTATTTGTTTGTTTATTCTCTCCCCCATTAGATTATGAGCTCTCAGAGTATAGTGGCTGTTTTTGTCTTTCTTTGTATCCCAAACCCATAGCATAGTGCCAGACCCATAATAGACAATAAAGTCTTCTTGACTTGAATGTAAAAACTAATGAGTTATATGAGTAAGTTGAGATGCTATTTCTTGTCGCATTGTAGATTTTAATTGAGTTTATTTCTTTAACACTTTCTAGTTTCAGAAATCTCTTTTATGTGAGTAACTTGTAAAGGTAGGACTGTAAAGCACTCAATAAGAAAGTGTTAAATAAAAAGTCCTAGAAGATGTAAGACCAAATCAATCCTTTACCACTAGTATTTACAATGCTACTTTTAAGGAAAGATTTGTTAAAATCCAAAAGTTTGTTCCAGCTTCCAAATCATCCAAGTACAATTTATAAGTATTGACAATGTTTCTTATATCATCCCAGCTAATGTCTGAGCTCAGCAGTTTCTCCATTTGCAGTCTTAATTTTAAAAGTCTTCAATTTCCCTTGGGTCAAATCATTGGTCAATGATGGTAATCGTTAAGTTGAGGAATGGATCAAATGAAGTTATTCTTTCCTATTCCTTCTTTGTTTCTCAGTGATCCTGAGATTCAAACACATCCTTCTAAGAGGTGACATTTTTTTTAAAATTAATCCATCGTTCTCCATATATATTCACACTGTCCTTAAAAATAGATTGAAAAATAGATTGTGACCAAAGAATTATGCAAAGTTTCCACCTGTCACTACAATAAGTCTGTTGAAGTCTAAAGCTTGAAGAGCAATTACTCACTTTTATTTCCATCTGGAAAATAGGGCGTGTCATGAGGCAGGTAGGTGGCATATTTAACCTGTAATAAGGAAAACTCAAGTCAGAAACCAGCTTCAGATGTGACCTTGGGCAAGTGCTACTTAAATTCTCCCTACAGACCGCAGGCCAGGAGCTGGAGCTGTCTCTGAAAACTGCAAAATGGTGTGTCTCCTCAGCAGCTTCTAGCCCCCAGGGGAGGAAGCCGGCGCATTCCCCAAATACTGGTCCCAAAGTCCATAGGTCACTAACCTCTCACTTTGTCCTAGGCATGTCTGTGTTGACAATTCTGGAATCGCCACAGCTGCTGGTGTTCTGGGGTCCCTCTAGCCGGAAGCCGGCCCTGCCACCCTGGGGCTAAAACCGAGACTCAGTTAGGCTCCCCGCGCACTGCACACTGTGCTGCAGGCTCCCAGAGCACTGTGCTGGTCCTTCCTGCAGGGCTCCTGGCTGTCCTCAGCAGGAGGGTAGCTTCTCCGTGTTGTTCTGTGGGTTCTGGGGCTCCAGAAGTTGTTCAGAGTCCCCTTTCTCATAGTTTAGAGGTGATCTGGGGGAAGAGTGGCTTGGGCGTGGTGTTTCTACTCTGCCATCTTGGCTCCACCCCCTTAAAATGAAATATTTATAAAGTATTATTTAAAAGCCATCTAATTCTTTTTTATGTAAAGTGCAAAAATGATCCTGAAAGAACTGAGTTCATGGATTAGGCCTTTGGCCTTTGGTGTTGGCAAAACAAGGTATTTTATCTCTTTCCTGAATATCTAATCATCTTACCTTAATCTTGATCATCCTTGTTCCTTCTGTAAAATGTGGCACAGTCAATCCCCTTCTTCCCTTGGAAGCTCCCTCTTCTCTAGATTTTTGTGACATATCCCTCTCCTGTTGTTCTCCTAATTATGTGGCCACTACTTTTCACTCTTTTTTGCTGGATCTTCATCCAGGTTACACTTACTTCATGGTTGTCTGCTAAGGCTTTTTCCTTTATCCCTCTCCCCTTCCTTCACCCCCATGACCTTTATGATCCAGACAGTCACATTGGTCTTCTTACTATCCCTTTCTTAGAGATTTGCATCTTCCGATTCTGTGCCCTTTCACTGGCTGTCTTCAAGACTGAAATGTTCTCCTTACTCACCTGCTCTCCCCCTTTACTCCCCATCCCTGCCCTTACCTTCCTTCGATACTCATCTCAAATCTCATCGTCCACACAAGGCATTTCCTAGTCTCCCCATCTCCCCCTTCCCAGTCTCTTTTCATTTTGATTTTTTTCTTTTAGATAAATTCTTAGTAGTAGCATTGTGAGTAGCAGGAGTTAGTGGCATTATGCAGCTGATGGCACAGTAGATAGGGCACCAAGCCTAGCGTTAGGAAGATCTGAGTTCAAATGTGGCCTCAGACACTTAATAGCTGTGTGAATGTGAGCACATCACTTAAACTCTGACTTAGTTTTCTCAACTGTAAAATGGGGAATCCACCCCAGCCTCTATCTTTACCTGATAATCTCCAGTTCTCTGAAGGTTACCTCCTACCAGACACACAGTCATCTTCCTTCTCCTGTCTCCTCAGCTACATATTTGCCATAACTACATTGCAGGGTTGTTGTAAGGATCAAGTGAGATAATAACTATAAAAAGAGCTTGGCACAGTGTCTGGCACATAGTATGTACTGTATACATGTTTATGCCTTTTATGGTCCCTGCCAGGGCAAAGGGAATGAATTTCTTAGAGACTTTGGGGGAATAATTCCAAAACTGCTTTCCAGAATGGCTAATTCACAGTTTGAATGTGTCTTTGTTGTTCAATTGTTCCAGTTGTGCCCAACTCTCCATGACCCCATTTGGGGTTTTTATGGAAAAGATATTAGAGTGGTTCACCTTTTCTTTCTCCAGCTCTCTTTCAGATGAGGAAACTGAGGCAAATAGGGATAAGTGACTTGTTCAAGGTCACATAGCTAGTGAGTGTCGGAGGTCAGATTTGAACTTAGGAAGATCAGTCTTTCTGATTCCAGGCCTGGTTCTATCCACTGTACCACCTAGCTGAACCAACATGGTATGTT
This sequence comes from Gymnobelideus leadbeateri, assembly GCA_011680675.1. Taxonomy (NCBI): domain Eukaryota; kingdom Metazoa; phylum Chordata; class Mammalia; order Diprotodontia; family Petauridae; genus Gymnobelideus; species Gymnobelideus leadbeateri. The sequence continues at coordinate 39,565 of WOXC01006438.1, forward strand.
AGAATGGCTGTTTTCCTGCACCCTCTCCAACAATGTTCACTTTCTTATTTTATCATTTTACCAATATGATTTGTGTAAAGTGAAATGTTAGAGTTTTTGCTTTAATTTTAATTTCTCTTCTTTTTGGTGATTTAGAACATCACCCATGTCCTACTGTCACAAAAATATATGTGTGTGTGTATTTGCATGTATGTGTGTGTATATAGATATATTTATATAAACACATACACATACATACATGCTTCCTCAAACCCCCTAATTTTCCATTTCCTCAACCTACAAATTAATCTATATTTATGTATGTATTGAATTATTAATCATTCTTCATTATCTTGTATTTTTTTTTTGTTTGAGAATTGCTTATTTATATCCTTTGGCCATTTATATATATATATATATATATATATATATATATATATATATATATATATATATATATTTTTTTATTTTTTTAAAGCAATTGGGGTTAAGTAACTTGCTCAAGGTTACATGGCTAGTCATTATTATTTATGTGTGGGTGCTCATTTTCTGAGGCCGGATCTGATCTCGGGTCATCCCAACTCTGAGGCCGACACTCTTACTCACTGCGCCACCTAGCCGCCCCTTTAGGGCAATTGGGGTTAAGTAACTTGCCCAAGGTTACACGGCTAGGTTTTTGTTTGTATGGATTAAGTGTCGGAGGCCGGCTCTGAACTCAGGTCCTTCTGATTCCAGGGCTGGCGCTCTATTCACTGCGCCACCTAGCCGCCCCGAAGACAATTTTTAACATTCTTTTTTTTTTGTTTTGTTTTTTGCTTTTTGGAGGGGCAATCAAGGTTAAGTGATTTGCCCAAGGTCACATGGCTAGATTTTGTGTTAAGTATCTGAGGCTGGATTTGAACTCAGGTCCTCCTGACTCCAAGGCCAGTGTTCTATTCACTGCACCACCTAGCCGCCCCTGGCCATTTATTTATTGATGAATAAAAAATTTTTTTCAAATTGTCAGTTTTTGTATTATGGCCTCTGAATGGTGACCTTCCACATTGTTCTTCAATTGTGGCACTATTATTTTTTTTCTTTTTCTTTTTGGAGTGGAGAAGATAGGGCAATTGGGGTTAAGTGACTTGCCCAAGGTCACAAGGCTAGTAAGAGTTAAGTGGCTGAGGCTGGATTTGAACTCAGGTCCTCCAGACTTCAGGGCCAGTGTTCTATTCATACACCACCTAGTTGCCCAACTATTCTTTTTTTGACAGATAAGTCAACTTGTCCTCATCCAATAATGTAAGAGACTTCCCTTAATTAAAATTGATTCTAGAGGACAGTTAAACAAGTGAGACCTTTATAATCAGTGGTTTTTTAAAACATTCCTTAGCCCTATACTAGTTTCTGAATCCTGCATCAGTAAATGCTTTATAGGTGTGACATTTGTTTGCTTCATCAATAGAAAAGAAAAATAGCAGTACAAGCAAAAATGCTACATCCTTCAATCAGCTACAATCTAACCACTTATATTTTTCATTTCAACTGAATCAAAAACTTCTTTAATTATTTTTCTATTCAATTTTTAAGAACTATCCTCAGTCTAGACTTATATGGACCTTTAGATCATTGGACTAATCTATTTTTGAGGCGAATATCATAGAATAGGTGGAACATTACTTAGTAAATAAGAATTTATTAAGCATCTACTATATGCCAAGCACTGTACTAAACACTAGAGATATAGAAAAATCCATGCCCTCAAGGAGCTTACACTCAAATGGGAAAGAAAACAAGTAAACAACTATATAAATACAGAGCATACCCTCCAAATGAGATAACCCCACCCAAGTTACCTGATAATCTTCTCCAGTCCTCCGAAAGCTCTCCCTATGAAATGCACCAACATCTGCCATCTTCTGTCTCCTCAGCTATATATTTGCCATGCATTTGAATTCCCCTAGACTATACATTTATCTTTTCCTTTCTACTGCAATGCAGATTTCCTGGGTCTGATAGGTCACAAAATCACTATTTTGCCTAGAGGAAGAACCTTGAAAAGGTCTAATTCTACCTCCCTTAGCATGCTGTTCTCTGACCACTTATAGTGTGGCTGATTTCTCCATGAAATCATCATCTTTCATCTCCTCATACACTCCCCCATACCAACGATACATAAACCCTGGTTGCCAATTTATAATTCAATCACCTACTGTCTACTCCCTTATTCTTCTTTACCTCAACACTATCTCCCCAATGTCCTACTGCAGATCCCTCCACTTCTTTATTTAGATTCTGCTATTCCTGCTCCATAATTAACAAACTTACTTTCATTTTATACCTTTTCCTTTCTCACTTTTCCATCTTCTTGAACTCACTGAGTTTTGGATCCCTCCTTAAGACAATACACCCCTGGTCACTCTTTCTATGACTTTTACTTATAATCTTTGACTCAGTGTTAGTATTAAGGGAGGTAGGATAAACCTTTAGTAAATAACTTCAAGACTGTTATCCACTATATTCAAATCCCTTGCACCATTGTCCTATCACCTATCTATACACCAACTTTGGACTATTTCCACTAGCTCCCTCCTTAGATCCCTCTCAAAAGCTTTGAAACAATGATTATTTGTTTTTACCACAAATTTGTGTTAAATAATCTCAGCATTACTGTTGCAAGGGAACATTTGTATATTTCCCTAATCAATCACTTTCCTATTTAACATAGATCTGTGATGAGTTTGGTTATTCCAAAACTTTTCATTCCTCTTCAAGTCTTCTATTTCATCTTTTCCCATCACCCTCTAAGATGACAACTTTGCTTCATACTTCACTGAAAAAAAGTCTATTTGTCCAATGCTCTCTCTCCTCATCTCATATCACTCAAAGTGTTACCCCCATTATCTTCACCCCTGGCTCACAAAAAGAGCCCTTCCTGACAAGGCAAAGCATTAAACATGTTCCCCTGAACTCTGACTTCCAATCTTGCAGAGGAAAATTTCCCTTCTACCATTTCCATTCTCTAATTTTTAGTCTTTTTCTGTCTAGTGACTCCTCCCTCTTGCCTACAAAGTTGCCCTACCTCCTGAATCTTAAAAAAAAAAACAAAAAACAAAAAAAACACCCTTGCTCAAGCCATTCTTGCTAGCTATTTTCCTATATCTTTTTCTCATTCCCTCCCTTCTTGGCTGAATTCCCTGAGAAAGCTGTCTATGCTCAATGCCTTCACTTATACTCCTCATTCACTTCTAAATCCTCTGTGATCTGCCTTCCAATCTTATCTGTCATTTGAAACTGTTCTGTCTAATGTTATCAATGAATTCTTAATTGCCAAATCAAATGGCTTTTTGTTAAAAACCTATCAGTTTTGACTGATCTGTAGCCTTTGACACAGTTGATCAATCTGGAAACTTTCTCCCTATAGGTATTCATGACACCCTCTCCTGGTTCTCCTCCTCCTACCTGTCTGACTTCTTTTTAGTTTCCTTTGTTGGATCCTCATCCATATTACACCCATTAATTGTGGACTTTCCCAAGGCTCTTTCCTGGTTCTTTTTCTCTTCTCTCTCTATGTCATATCTTTTGGTGATCCCATCACTTCTCATAGTTTCATTTATCATCTTTATACAGCTTATACCTGGGTTTTTATATCCAGCCCTTACATTTTTTTCTGCCCTCCGGTCTTAAGTCACCACATGCCTTTTTAGACATGTAGAAATGGATGTCCTCTAGGCATCTCAAACTCAACAAATCCAAAATAGAACTCATTATATTTTCACTCAAATCTTCTCCTCTTCCAAACTTTCTGTTACTGTTAAAGACACCTCCATGCTTTTTTTGTCCTTGACTAGGTACTCATATTCACCACAAATATCCAATCTTATAATCCAATCCAGACTTATAATTTCTACATCCAAACATTTATCACATATAAATCCCTCTTTCTACCCATGCAGTCATCACCTTGGTGCAGGCCCTCATTATTTCATATCTGAACCATTTTTATAATCTCCTAAATGGTCTTTTATCCTCAAATCTCTCTTTATTTTAGTTCACCCTCCCATTCAGCTGCCAAAGAGGTTTCCTTAAAGTACAGGTTTGACCATATAAACTAAATACTAAATTGAACCCCTCACCTGAAATAGAAACTACTCTACTAAGTATTTAAATCCTTTCACAATAAGTCCTTTTTCAATTTTTCCAGTTTTCTTACACTTTACACCTCTTCAAATACTCAATTATCCATTGACTCTGGACTAAGTGTTCTTAGAACATGCTTCTTTTATCTAAAACCTGACTTCAAACTTTGCTGTTCACTATGCCTAGAATTCTTGCTCTCTTCAATTCTTGGCTTCCTTGTTTATTTTAAAACTCAGATCAAACCCCACATTGTGCGGGAGGTTTTTACCATCCACCACTCCAACCTTCATCCTTTTTCTTTGAGATCAGAAGTATGCACAGCCGTGGTGTGTGTGTGTGTGTGTGTGTGTGTGTGTGTGTGTGTGTGTGCGCACGTGTGTGTGCATGTGTGTGTGTGCACACACATGCTTGTGTGTATGTGCTATTGAAATATGAACTCCATGATGGGAGGAAGGTTATTTTCATTATTACCTACTTACGAAAAAGCCTGGCACAAGGAATGCTTGTTTGGTGGACTAAATGATTTCTTTAAACATAAAAAATATACACTGAGAATGACACTAATACACCTTGCTCAGGATTTATGTAGACCATAACATCAGGAAAGTCAAACCTGTATTTGGACTAATATAATATGTAAGTAAGATTATGGATTTATGGAAGTAAAAATGGATTACTATCTTAATAAAACAAACACCTATAATCTCTTTTTTCATGAGGATTAATTTTAACTTTTTATTTTCACAATTTAAAAACCTGTATGCTCATTAATAATAGGCTTTCACGAACAACTGTGTGTTCTGGAACACAACTAAATATATACACAATATCATGGTATGAAACTAACTTTTATGCTGTGGAAGACAAAAACATATAAACTTTTTTTAAATTTTTGAATAATATTTTATTTTTTCCTATTACATGTAAAAACAATTTTGACATTCTTTTTGTTTTTAATGTGTTTCAAATTATCTTCTCTTTCCCTCCTTCCTCCCTGAAATGGGAAGCAGTTTGATATAGGATAAACATGTGCAACCATGCAAAATATATTTCCATATTAGTCATGCTGTGAGAGAAAAGACAGATAAAAACAAACAAAAAAAGTGAAAAATAGTAAGCTTTGATCTGCATTGAAACTCACACATTACCCACACATTACCCACACATTCTATAGGATTAGATTATTTAGTTTCCAATTAATTTTATCTATCTTTCCGTGATCCTTTATTCCATGTAATTTTTATGGCATTATGATTTGAAAAGGATGTATTTAATATTTCTGCCTTTTGGCACTAGATTGTAAGGTTTCTATGTTCTAGTACATGGTCAGTTTTTGTGCTGGTACCATGTCCTATTGAGAAGGTATATTCCTTATTATACCCGTTCAGTTTTCTCCAGAGCTCTATCATGGCTACTTTCTTGAAAATTCTATTCACCTCCTTAACTTCTTTCTTGTTTATTTTGAAGTTAGATTTATCAAATTCAGAAAGGGGGGGGTTGAAGTCCCCCACAAGTATAGTTCTGCTATCTATTTCTTCCTCTAACTCCCTTAAATTCTCCTCTAGGAATTTAGATGCTATATGGCTTGGTGCATACATGTTTAGTAAAGATATTGTGTTGTTATTGATGGTAACTTTTAGCAGGATATAGTTTCTTTCTTTATCTTTTTTGATGAGGTCTATTTTTGCTTTTTTTATCTGAGATAGAATTAATACCCCTGCCTTTTTTTTTACTTTAGCTGAGACATGATATATTCTACTCCCCTTTTACCTTTACCCAGTGTGCATTCCCCTGTTTCAAATGTGTTTCTTGTAAACAACATATTGTAGGATTATGGTTTTTAATCCATTCTGATATCTGCCTCTGTTTTATGGGAGTGTTCATCCCATTCACATCCACAGTTATGATTACTATCTGTGTCTTTCTCGCCATCCTAATCCCTACTCTATTTATGATTTTATTTCTCCCTTCTCCCTTGCCCTCCTTGAGATTTTTGACTTTGGGGAGTAGAAACAGCTCATCCAAGCCACTCTGCCCCCAGATTTCCTCCAAACTATGTAAAAGGGGACTCTGAACAACTTCTGGAGCCCCAGCACCCAAAGAATAACACAGAGAAGCTAACCTCCCGCTGAGGACAGCCCAGCAGACCTGCAGGAAGGACCAGCACAGCAGTCTGGGAGTTGGCAGTGCACATCGCAGAGCGGGGAGCCAAACCGAGCCGAGCCCAGGTCCCCTTGAGCCGAGGTTTTAGCCCCAGGGCAGCAGGGCCAGCTGCTGACTGGAGAGACCCCAGAACACCAGCAGCTGTGGCGATTCCAGAATTATCAACACAGACATGCCTAGGACAAAGTGAGAGGTTAGTGACCTATGGACTTTGGGAACAGTATTTGGGCAATGCACCAGCTTCCTCCCCTGGGTTTAGAAGCTGCTGAGGAGATACTCCATTTTGTAGTTTTCAGAGGGAGCTCCAGCTCCTGGCCTGCGAACAGTAGGGAGATCCAGCGATCAGTCTTGGGGGGTAATCTCTCTTACTTTAACCTCCCTGGATCTGGATTGTGATCTGGCATGGAGGTCGTGGGAGGGTTTCCAGCTTGCCAGAAATGGAAGTTGTCTGTTTGGGATGAAAATTCCCATCTGGTAGCAGAGCCATAGTGTGGCAACAAGCCCAAAAGTCAAGTAATTAAGTGGCAACATGCCATGGCAAAGGAAACAAATTAAACAGAAAATTGCAACCCTAGACTCCTACTTTGAGGGCAAGGAGGGTCGAAGCATGGAGCAGGAAGACGACTGTGAGGTCAAAAGTCCTGCTCCAAAAGCCCCAGGGGAAAACATGAGTGGGTTGCAGGCCATAGAGGACCTTAAGTTGGACTTTAAAAATCAAATAAGAGAAGTGGAGGAAAAATTGGAAAGAGAAATGAGAAGAATGCAGGAAAAGTATGAAATGGGGGTCAACAGCCTGACTGAGGAAAACAACACCTTAAAAATAGACTAACTGAAAAACTCAAATGGCAAAGGAGGCCCAAAAGGGCAATGAGGAGAAGAATGCCTTAAAAAGCCGAATTTGCCAGATGGAAAAAGAATCTCAAAAGTTCACTGAGGAGATTCATTCCTTCAGAGTTAGACTGCAGCAAATGGAAGCTAATGACTTTATGAGAAATCAAGATGCTGTTAATCAGATCCAAACAAATGAAAGATTAGAAGGCAATGTGAAATATCTCATGGGAAAAACCATTGACCTGGAAAATAGATCCAGGAGAGACAATTTAAAAATTATTGGTCTACCTGAAAGCCATGATCAAAGAAAGAACATAGAAATCACCCTTCAAGAAATTCTCAAGGAAAATTGCCCTGATGTTTTAGATCCAGAGGGCAAAATAGAGGTTGAAAGAACCCACAGATCACCTTCTGAAAAAGATCCCCCAAAAAAAACTCCCAGGAATATTATAGCCAGGTTCCAGAATCCCCAGATCAAGGAGAAAATACTACAAGCATCCAGGAAGAAACAATTTCAATATTGTGGAAACACAATCAGAATAGCACAGAACCTGGCAGCTTCTACACTGAGGGATGGATATTGCAGAGGGCAAAAGAGCTGGGAATGAACCCAAGGGTCACCTACCCAGCAAAACTAAGTATTTTGTTTCAGGGTAAAATATGGTCATTCAGTGGAATAGAGGGCTTTCAAGAATTCTTGAGGAAAAAAACAGAATTGAATAGAAAATTTGACATCCAGACACAAGAAGCAAGAGATGCCTGAGAAGGTAATTAGGGAAAAGAAATCAAAAGGAACTTATCAAAGTTGAACTATTTACATTCCTATATGGAAAAACGATAAATGTGACTGAGGAAATCTTTCTCACTATGAAAATAATGGAAGAAGGGTGTGTGGTCATATGAATACATATGTGAATGTGTGTGTATATGGTTACAGTTATATAGGGATAGAGGGTATAGGTTGAATTTGTTGGGAAGGGAGAATACTCAAGGGATGAAATTATGAGGTGAGAGAGGAAAGTGGCAAGAGGAGATGGGGAGAGACAGGGTAGGGTAAACTATCTCATGTAGAAGAAGCAAGGGGAAGTGGTTGCAAGGGAGGGGAAGAATAGGAAGGCAAAAAGGCAAAACGACATTCTCATTGAATTTGGTTCAGGGAGAGAATGACATACATACTAAATGGGATATCTCAACCTACAGCAGAATAGGGGGAAGGAGGATGAGAGGAGGGATGATGGATGGGGTGGGGGCATCCTTGGGGTGAGGGGAGGTTGGAAGTACCCATTATAGAAGAGGGATAGGATCAAGTAGGGAATGGACCAGGTGGGGGGTGGGATGAGTGGGAGGGAATTATAAGCAGCCTTGTACAATATATCTACTATGATAATGTTTTGCATAGCTAGGCATGTACAACATATACCGAATTTCTTATCTCCCCAGAGGGAATGGGTGACAAGGGAGGAAGGAAATGGATCTGAAATTCAATGTCTTAAGATTAAATGTTTCAAATATATATATATATATATATATATATATACTATTATTAGTACTCTTTTGCTTGTAATAGGGAGATAAGATGTGCAGGCATTGGGACACAAAGATTCACCTTCCTCCAATGGAAAAGTTGAAGGGGGTATGGGAGAAGATATGGGAGAGAGCAGAATGGAGGAAGTGATATTTTGCAGGACTGCTATTCTGGGAGGGTGGGTAGGGTAAAAAAAGGGGGAGGGGGGAAATGGTTGTAACTCAAAATCTGGCTGAAATGAATGATGTAAAACAGAAATTAATAAAGCATTTGTTTAAAAAACAAAAGTAAAACAAATCAAAACAAAAGAAAATGATGATTTAACCTAAATTATTATTTTTTTTTGTTTGTTTTCTGGAGGGAAGAGGGAAGGGCATTTGGGCTTAAGAGACTTGCCTGAGGTCACATGGCTAGTAAATGGTAAGTGTCTGAGGCTATATTTGAACTGAGATCCTCCTGAATCCAGGGCTGGTGCTCTATTCATTGTGCCACCTAGCCACCCCTACCTAAATTAATTTAATTATTCAGAGCTTACCATCAAATAATAAAAAAAAGTTATTTAATAGAGCTAGAAAAACTAATAAGAAATTTCACTTAGAAGAATAAAAAGGTCAAGAATATCAAAAGAATTAATAAAAATGTAAAGGAAAGTGGTTTAGTAATATGAGATCTCAAAGTATAGTACAAAGTAGTAATCATCAAAGCAATCTGGTATTGTCTTAAATATATACTGGCGCATCAGGAGAGTGGATTAAGTAAATAATACACCATATATAATAGTAATTTAGTCTTTAACAAACCCCCAAGTCCAAGATTTTGAGACATGACCTCACCATTTGACAAAAAAAATTGCTGGGAAGACTTAAAAACAGTTCGACAGAATCTAGGTATAGACCAACAGCTCACACCATATTCCAAGATAAAATCAAAACAGTTAAATTATTTAGACATAGATGGTGATATCATAGACAACTTTGGGGGTCATGGAAAATTTTTTCCTGTTAGATTTATGGATAAGGGAAAATTATGGGGGGGGGGAGAAAGAGAGAGTAGGAGAGAATTATAGGATGTAAAATGGATAATAAATGAAGCCAAACTTAGAAGGAAAGCAGAAAACTGGAAAACAAGTATATAGCAAATTTCTCTGATAAAGGCCACATTTCTCAAATATATAGAGAACTGAGTTAAATGTGTAAGTATACAAGTCATTCCCCTAGTTGATTTATATCAAATGATATAAACAGGCTCTTTTCCAAAGAAGAAATCGAAGTTATCTACAGTCATCTGAAACACCTCTTTTCATTACTATTGAATAGAGAAATGCAAATTAAAAAACACTCAGAGGAACCACCTAACCCTCGTGACACTGACTAATAAGACAGAAAAGGAAAACAACAAATATTGGAGCAGACATGGAAAAATAGAAACACTAAAGCACTATTGGTAGAGCTGTGAACTAATCCAACCACTCTGGAGGACAATTTGGAACTATGCCAGAAGTGCTATAAAATTGGGCATACCCTTTGACTCAGAAATAACACTGATATAGGTCTATATTCCAAAGATGTCAAAGAAAAAGGGAAGAGACCCCTATTTACAAAGATGTGTGTGTGTGTGTGTGTGTGTGTGCATATGTATGTCTGTGTGTGTATGTATGTGGGTGTGGGTGTGGGTGTAGGTGTAGGTGTGTATCAGCTCTTTTCTTTGGTGGCAAAAACCTGGAAATTGAGGGAATATCTATCAATTGAGGAATGGCTGAACAAATCGTGGTATATGAGGAGCAGGGTGCCTTCAGAAAGACCTAGAAAGGCATATATGAACTCATACAAAATGAAATGAACAGAACCGGGGGAACACTGTACACAATAATAGCAATATTGAATGATGATCAATTGTGAATGACTTAACTATTTTCAGTAATACAAAGATTCAAGACAATTCCGAAGGACTTTTTGATGAAAACACTATTTCCAGAGAAAGAACTCATAAGTCTGAATGCAGATTGAAGTATTTTTTAATTTTTTTCCTTCTTCTTTTTTTATTTATACTTTTCTAATATGACTAATATGGAAATATTTTTGCATTACTGCATATGTATAATCCATAACAAATCGCTTACCTTCTTATGGACAAAAAAGGAAAGGGAAGGAGAGAATTCAGAACTCAAAATTTAAAAAAAACACATTTTAAATTTTTTTATTTAATGTAATTGAGAAATAAATAGAAATTAAATTTGAAAAATAAATGATATGTGTTCTAACAGGGCCCAGATCTCCTTGACGAGATCTTTCTTGACCCAAAACGACTCTTGAAGTCTGCAAAATTTATTCAGTACAGTAGGGATAGTATATTCACTCAGCAGAATGAAGCAGTACCCTCTTAGTAAGAAATGTCCTATAAAGAATGAAGATAAGCACAGGTTTCCTTCACCTCTGCTTTCTGATTATAAATCAGTTGAATATGCCTTGGAATATTACCTCAAGAATAGAAATCAACTTTTTCACTGAGAACCTTTTTCTTAGAGATTTCAGTTATTTGGTTTGAAAAGTTTTGAGGAAAAAAAGTATTAAACCTAAGTCTTAACCGATAAAACTTAAGTCTTCTCTGGATATGACCTTTCTTTTTTTTTTTTTTTTTTTAAGCAAAAAAAAAAAATTTTTTTATTTTATTTTTTTTTATTTTTTTAAACAAATGCTTTATTAACTTCTGTTTTACATCATTCATTTCTGCCAGATTTTGAGTTACAATCATTTTCCCCATTATTCCCCTACCCAGCCTCCCAGAATAGCAGTCCCACAAGATATTGCTTCCTCCAATCTGCTCTCTCCCATACCTTCTCCCATACCCCCATCGACTTTTCCATTAGAGGAAGGTGAATCTTTGTGTCCCAATGCCTGCACATCTTATCTCCCAATTACAAGCAAAAGAGTATTAATAATAGTATTTATATATATTTGAAACATTTAATGTTAAGACTTCGAATTTCAGATCCATTTCCTTCCTCCCTTGTCACCCATTCCCTCTGGGTAGATAAGTAATTCAGTATATGTTGTACATGTCTAGCTATGCAAAACATTATCATAGTAGATATATACAAGGCTGCTTATAATTCCCTCCCACTCATCCCACCCCCACCTGGTCCATCCCTACATGATCCTGTCCCTCTTCTATAGTGGGTACTTCTAACCTCCCCTCACCCCAAGGATGCCCTCCCATCCATCATCTCTCCTCTCATCCCCCTTCCCCCTATCCTACTGCAGGTTGAGATATCCCATTTAGTATGTATGTCATTTTCTCCCTGAACCAAATTCAATGTGAGTGTGGTTTTGCCTTTTTAGCCTTCCTTATTCTCCCCCTCCTTTGCAACCACTTCCCCTACATGGGATAGTTTACCTTACCCTGTCTCTCCCCATCTCCTCTTGCCACTTTCCTCTCTCACCTCATAATTTCATCCCTTGAGTATTCTCCCTTCCCAACAAATTCAACCTATGCCCTCTATCCATATATAACTGTAACCATATACACACACATTCACATATGTATTCATATGACCACACACCCTTCTTCCATTATTTTCATAGTGAGAAAGATATCATCAGTCACAGTTATTGCTTTTCCATATAGGAATGTAAATAGTTCAACTTTGATAAGTTCCTTTTGATTTCTTTTCCCTGATTACCTTCTCAGGCATCTCTTACTTCTTGTGTCTGGATGTCAAATTTTCTATTCAATTCTGGTTTTTTCCTCAAGAATGCTTGAAAGTCCTCTATTCCACTGAATGACCATATTTTCCCCTGAAACAAAATACTCAGTTTTGCTGGGTAGGTGACCCTTGAGTTCATTCCCAGCTCTTTTGCCCTCTGGAATACCATATTCCATGCCGTTCAATCCCTCAGTGTAGAAGCTACCAGGTCCTGGGCTATTCTGATTGTGTTTCCAATATTGAAATTGTTTCTTCCTGGCTGCTTGTAGTATTTTCTCCTTGATCTGGGGATTCTGGAACCTGGCTATAATATTCCTGGCAGTTTTCTTTTTGGGATCTTTTTCAGGAGGTGATCGGTGGATTCTTTCAACCTCTATTTTGCCCTCTGAATCTAAAACATCAGGGCAGTTCTCCTTGAGAATTTCTTGAAGGGTGATTTCTAGGTTCTTTCCTTGATCATGGCTTTCAGGTAGTCCAATAATTTTTAAATTGTCTCTCCTGGATCTATTTTCCAGGTCAGTGGTTTTTCCCATGAGATATTTCACATTGCCTTCTAATCTTTCATTTGTTTGGATCTGCTTAACAGCATCTTGATTTCTCATAAAGTCATTAGCTTCCATTTGCTCCAGTCTAACTCTGAAGGAATGAATCTCCTCAGTGAACTTTTGAGATTCTTTTTCCATCTGGCAAATTCGACTTTTTAAGGCATTCTTCTCCTCATTGCCCTTTTGGGCCTCCTTTGCCATTTGAGCTAGTCTATTTTTTAAGGTGTTGTTTTCCTCAGTCAGGCTGTTGACCCTCATTTCATACTTTTCCTGCATCCTTCTCATTTCTCTTTCTAATTTTTCCTCCACTTCTCTTATTTGATTTTTAAAGTCCTTCTTAAGGTCCTCTATGGCCTGCAACCCACTCATGTTTTCCCCTGGGGCTTTTGGAGCAGGACTTCTGACCTCACAGTCCTTTTCCCGCTCTATGCCCCCAAAATAGGAGTCTAGGGTTGCATTTTTCTGTTTCCTTTGCCTTGGCATGTTGCCACTTAATTACTTGACTTTTGGGCTTGTTGCCACACTATGGCTTTAAGGCCAGCTAGAGGAATTTTCGTCCCGAACGTGTGGGGGGCAACTTCCGTTTCTGGCAAGCTGTAAACCCACCCACAACTTCCACCCTAGATCACAATCCAGATCCAGGGAGGTTAAAGCAAGAGCGATTACCCCCCAAGACTGATCGCTGGATCTCCCCACGATTTGTAGGCTGGGAGCCGGAAATGCCTATGAAAACTACAAAATGGCGTGTCTCCTCAGCAGCTTCTAGCCCCCAGGGGAGGGAGCTGACGCATTTCCCAAATACAGGTCCCAAAGTCCATAGGACACTAACCTCTTACTTTGTCCTAGGCATGTCTATGTTGATAATTCTGGAGTCTCCACAGTTCCTGGTGTTCTGGCGTTCCTCCAGCTGGCTGCTGGCCCTGCCGCCCTGGGGCTAAAACCTCGGCTCACGTGGACCTGGGCTCGGCTCTGCTCCTGCGCTCTGCGCGCTGCCGGGTCCCAGACCACTGCGCTGGTCCTTCCTGCAGGGTGCTGGGCTGTCCTCAGCGGGAGGTTAGCTTCTCTGTGTCGTTCTGTGGGTGCTGGGGCTCCAGAAGATTTTCAGAG
>WOXC01006441.1:0-45349 GCA_011680675.1 Gymnobelideus leadbeateri
ATCTGTTAGTCAACCTTTCTTCTGTTTTCTCTCTGTGTTATCATATATATATATATATATATACATATATATACACACATATATGTATATATTTGCATATACATATGCATATATGTGTGTGAATTTATATCTATGAAAACTAGATTGGTTTCTGAGATCCCTGTATACCTACATATTTACCTTTAGACAGCTTTCATTATTCCTCCTCACTGGAATGATTTTCATTTCCATCTTCAAATGGTCATTCTGGAGAGCTTCACATGTTTCTTGGGGATAATTTCCTTTATAAAAGTTTAGGCTGTGAGATCTTAGCATCCTTCCTCTAAACTCTTTAACCCCCCCCCCCAAATATAAAAGGTGCATATCAGAGTATAGCCTTTACTCTCCTCTATCAAAAAATATAGGCAAGAGCAATGCCTTCCCTCCAGGATCTCCATCATTTCTTCTTTAGCAACTAGTTCCTCTCTGTTTGTAAGAATCAAATGCAGAATAGAATTCTCCCTTCCTGGTTCCTGAATCTTTTTGGAGGAGGTACTAATTCCCTTATTTTATATTGGGTATGAGACCTATATCACAATTACTTAGTGCAAAGATCCCTCTCATATTCCTAGTTTACTTATTTCCTTCTTATCCAGGCTACACCAATCTTGTTTTACAAATGCTTTTCAATTTTATGTAATCAAAATGTTCTATTTTCTCTGCCATGATCTAGTTGTCCTTTATTTGGTTAGGAATTCTCATTCTATGGGAGGAGGACTGAAGCAAACTTTCAGAAGTCTCTCAGCTTCAAATGAAATGTTCCCCTTCCCTATATTATTGTCTGAAAAGCTACAGGGCAGACAAGCAAGAGGATGTATTATAAAGGGAACATTTTGAGGTCTCTTGACCTTGCTCCCCTGTCCCATACAGTTACATGCAAAGGTTACAGGGCAGATTAGCAAGAGGGCTGTAATCTTTTTTGTTTATGCCTCCAGATATTGTCCTAGAATAATACCCTAATAAATAACTAACCTTAAGCAAGGGTAAATAGTAAACAGGATTAAGGGAGGCTCCTTATACATTATCTGTATTCCTTTGATGTAGGATCTTCCTACATTGTCTACATTCTTTTGGGGTGTCTTCATTCTCTTGGGGGCCATAAAACCTCTGCGAGCTCCTCGCATCTTTGGCTCTGTACGAAATGGTCCTGTCATAAACAGACTATTGATTACATCCCCGTCTCATTATTCTCACCACTCGCTAGTCCACCAACTGTAGAGGACCTTTGCATTAAATATCTCTGATACAGACAGGTCTGATATCCAAGATACCAGGGGAGCTAACACAAATGTGTAAGGCAAAAAATAAAGTTCTTCAATAAATATGTTCAATGCTCAAATGAAATGAACAAATAGTTCTTTCTAAAAGAAAGAATTACAAATTATTAAAATATGAAATATTGCTTAAAATCACTAATGAGAATGTAGATCAAAAGAACTCTGGCATTTCAACTCACACTCAGAAAACTTGACAAACATTTTAAAAGATGCAAATAGTCAATTTTGAATGATTGTCACAAAATAATGGAGGCACACTAATGCATTGTTGATTCTCATTTTACAAACAATTTGGAAGTATGCCAAGAAAGTGAGTAAGGTGACTTTGCCTATACCCTTTGTTCCAGAGATCCTGTTACTAGATGGATGTGCCATGCAGGTCAATGACAAAAACAAAGCCTCATATATACCAAAATAATTATAGCAGTAAGGCTACAGAAACAACACATAGATATGCCCATCATTTGGGGAAGGGCTAGATGAAATATGACACACAAATGTGATGGATTAATACTCCACTCTTGGATATGATTAGTAACATTTCTATGGAAAAGTATGGGAAGACTCATCTAAACAGTGTGAATTAAACAAAGCTAAGAAAACATCAGTATAGTACAATCCTGATCAAAAGAACAGCAGTAAGAAAACACTTGAATGCTCTGAAATTATAACCACATTTGGCCATGAAGAAGATATATATGAGAATTTATCTCCCTCCAACATCTTTACAATGACAAGGTATTATGGCTGTGGAACATCCTAAATAATCTTGCAGTTTATTGATATGTCAGTTAGCTTTACTAGACCTTTTTTCCTTTCTTTTTTATTCTTTGTTATAAGGGGTGGTTCTTTAGATGAGAGGGTGAAGAGATTCTGCAATGGCAGTGATTTAAAAACAAAAAATATAAAAAAACTTAAAAAAGTATCTTTTGGTCATAGTTGTAAAAGGAAAGAAGCTATTTTTTCTCTCTATTGTGAAGATGATTTGACATTAATATTTAAGTTATGCAATCATTGGAAAATTATTTTAGCATACAAGGTGAGATGCTGGTCTAAACCTATTTTTATTGACACTGCTTTCCAGTTTTCCCAGGAGGGATTTCCAAAAAGGAAGTTCTTCCCAAGCAATTTATATTCTCTTATTTGTCAGACTTTGGTTATTTGAGTTGATTGCTTCTGAATTCATGGATATATCTAGTCCATTCTACTGATACACCCTTCTTATTAAAATCAGTATCAAATTGTTTTAATGGTTACTGATTATAATATAATGTGAGTTAAAAAGTGTTATTCTTTAAATACATTTTAAAATATTTTTCCTTGAGATTCTAGACTTTTTTGTTCCTCTAAATTAATTTATTATTTTGTCTAACTCTATTTAGTACCATCTTAGTAGTTTGTTATGACATTAAGTCTGTGAAATAATTTAGGTTGCATAGCTGTTTTTATTATATTGATGCAGTCCAACCAAGATAAATAAATGTTGGGGCAGCTAGGCAGCAGAGTAAATAGAGCACCAGTCCTGGAGTCAGGAGGAGCTGAATTCAATTCTGGCCTCAGACACTTGACACCCTTAGCTGTGTGATTTTGGGCAAGTCACTTAACCCCAATTGCCTTGCCTTCCTGCCTCCAAAATAATAAAAAAAAGAGTAATAAATTTCCCTTCAAGTTTTTGCATCTATTAATTTCTTTTGAGGGTATTGCATAACTGTTTTTAATGGCCTCTTTGGAGATGAATAGAGCATGTATTTGGTGCTGGAAATTCCTTTTAATGCCTAGGTGCGCTAGTAGTAATCCCAGGGCTTCAGTAGCTATGCTAACTTCAGCTAGGAATCAGCCAAGGTCAACCTCAAGACTACCAAAGACAAATTGCCTCAGTGCTAATTCCAAATGCCATCTTTGGGCTTTTCTTCAGTTCACTTTCTTTATGTGTTATGGTAGAAAAGAGGGATTTTCCCTTTCTTGACATGTGTATGTAAAGAGGATCTTGTTTATCCTTTTTAGAGTTGAGTTTCTCAGGATCCATGGCCATGGCAATATTTAGTTTCCAGGTGTTAGAAAATAACTCCCAGAATAGCTCCAAGGATCCTAGATAGTAATTCCTAGAATCACAGACAGTCCTATTGCAACTGTGCCGTGAGATATGGGGGTAACATAATTGATATTTACTATGCTTGTGCAGAATGATGATATTGCTACCATTAACCTGTGAGCTTAATGCTAGCCAGATGTCTTCTTTGTTTGTTGCCCTATAAGGCAAGTGGGTACTGGTCAGTGAGGGGGAAACTATGATTAATGCATAGAGGAATGCATTTACCTGCCTTTACCACCCCCTGTTAAGACTTGAGGGGCTTAGGAGAGTGCAAGAGCTATGCCTGTCTTAATTGACCCCATGAAGACTTAGGGGCAGTTGCCCACCCCTTCTCACTGGCTGCTACAAGAATGGTGATTAAGGAATGCTGTAAGAGCTGGTTCTTCTATTATTGGCAATCCTTTATGAAGATTAGACTAGAATAAAGCTGACTATTTACCCCTCCAAAGGTGTTAGCCTGTTTGACCAGATCAAGAGTGAATGTGTTAGAGGTTGGAGTTCGAAAACTCCAGTGCCTTCTGTGTATTATCCATGAAACAACACATCATGCCCTTTTACAATAAGCCTCCATTTCAGTATAAAATAGGCAGTCATCTTTAACCCCTATGGTTTACCTTTTTTTTTTCTTTTTAAACCATGGTTATTGAACAAGGCCAACCAAAAGACCAACAGAATTGTACTTATTACCCCTTTGGTTAGTGACAGACTAGGAGATTATAAAGTTTCTACCCCTACTTCCCTGAAACACAACAAATTGCCTTCCAAACCAGTGCTTGACTGATATATTATTTTATGTGTTTTCTGTATACTGCAAGTACCTGTGGGTATTAAGTGCTTCTTTTTAGAAGCTCATTTTGCAGATGCAGACACATTTCACTGTGTTCCAGTTGCTTCTTCTCCCCATCTCGGCTTTTAGAAATATAGAAAATAAAATTGTCTACTGACTTGTTTTATAAATGCTTGTGAATTGGGGTTTCTTGACACAACAATATCCTATCTCTTATTCTTGTCATGGTACATATATTCTTTCTCTTTAGTCGTATCAATATCTTCTTCCAGTCTAATTTCCAACAATGGAGAAAATTGTCTCTTATCTCTTTCAGGAAAAGTACCTGTCCCTCTTCCAGTTTCATCTTCTTTTGGGAATAACCATGTTAGTTTGTTTTGGTGTTCATCATTTTTATATTAAATCAATATAGAATAGGCATTTAAAGGTTATATGTTAGGGAAACAAAAACTTAAACCTTATCCATTTTTAACCAGATTTTGAGAATGAACTATCTGCTGGTATCTCTTTCCCTCTTGCCCCTAGGAAAATAGAGAACAAGGAAATAAATCATCAGACAGTTAAAGGGGGAACATGTGGCTTTATAAATCCCTGTTAAAGAGCAAATGGAAAGCAAATAATTTTCCTGCCCTAACAATCTAACACAACTTGCCTTCTCCTTCTGCTCCATCCTTGATTTCTACCGATTCATTTCTACCACCTGCAAAAGGTCTAGGGAGAGGGCTACATCTCCCTGACACCCCCATCAATCCTGCTTTTCTGCATGGGTAGACAAGCTAGCTCCCCTTGTTCTATCTACATTCTAGTATTTTCCAATACTTAGTAAAGTGTCATAACCCTTGAGACCTCTGGGTAGTATCTATTCACCTATAAATAGAGCTTCCTATGTCTCACATATTCATGTAATGCCTGAAAGAATTCAGAGGAGGCTATATATTTATAAATGTCTTGAATATATCTTGCAAAATTTTAAGCTATTTTGAAACTATTTTAAAGTGAATTTTATTTTCTAAAATTTCCTCCTGAATTTTGCTATTGCCACATCAAAACAGATGATGTTATTCTGGACTTATATTTCATCCTGTTACTTTACTAAATTTAATGCTTTCTTTGCAGATTCTTTAATTTTTTTAAACAAATCATGTTTTCATCAAATATGACTAATTTTCTATCTTCTTTCTCTATACAATGCCTTTGATTTCATTCTCTTGTCTTCTTGTTATTGCTAGCATTTATAGAGTTATGTCAAATCACAGTGAAGAAAAGAAACATTCTTGTTTTATGTACTTATTGAGAAATCTTCTAGTATTCCACATTATAAATAATGCTAGCTTTTTGTTTTCAATATGTACATTTTCTCACATTAAAAATGGTCATTCCTTGCCTATGCTGTTTAGATTTCTCAGCAGAAATGAATGTTGTTGTCAAAGGCTTTTTCTTGATGTATTGATATAATCATGTAGTTTGATGTATTTTGTTTTTTAATATCATAATTGTTATATATATAGCATTGTAGATTGAGTTTTTAAAGCTAAACTATACCGGTAACATCACTGGTATGAATCTGATTTGCTTACCATAAATAATAGTCTTCTGAATATATTGCTATAGTTTTTTTTTGCTAGGATTTTACTTAAAATTTTGGCATTGATGTTCATTAGTTATATTGGTCTATAGTGTTCTTTCTGTTTTATTCTTCCCTGATTTAGCTACTAGGACAACATGGATTTGGGCAAAGTATTTTTTTCCTCCAATGTTTAGAAGAAAAAAAGTATTAATCAATATTTTAGAGCAGAGAGCATTAACCTTTTTTAGTGTTGAAGACTCATTTGGTAATCTGAAGAAGGCTATGGACCTGTTCTCAAAATATTTCAATGCATCAAATAAAATACCCAGAATTACAAAGAAAACCAATTACATCATAATATACTTAGCAAAATATATTTGAAAAAGCAAATTCACAGTCCCCAAATTAAGAATTGTTGTTTTAGAGTCATCTAGGTAGCTCAGTGGATAGTGTACTGGACTTAGAAGTAGACCTAAATTCAAGTCATGGTCCAGATACTTACTTGCTGTGTGGTCCTAGGAAAGTCACTTAACCTATTTCCCATTTTGTAAAGAGTAGATACTAATAGCACCTACCTTAGAGGGTTGTTTGAAGATCAAATGGGAAAACATGTAAACCTTAAAATTCTATATAAATGCTATTATTAGTATTTTTTATGATCTGATAAAATTCATTAGTAAATTCATCTGAACCAGCATTGTATTTCTCTTATAGTTTCTCTGTGTGTTGTTTTATAATCTCTTTTTAGGCATTTTGTACTTTTATAAGTGATTAACCTGACTTGCATTTTCTGCAGCTGTGAACTTTTCAGGGTGAGTATTGGGACACAACATCACCAGCCTGCTGTCCTAGGCAGTAAAGTCCACACTGAAACTGAGAAAACTAAACCAAAATCATGAAGAGTGTGTTGAGACTTGAAAACTTCTGGTTACTTGACTTCATCAGAAAAACTCCTCCTATATACTTACTCTGCCTAGCCTCATACTGTGATGGTCATGAAACTCCAAGTACCCCTTACTCTCAACTTCCAAAGAACAAACCACTTTTCTAAGACTCTGCTGTTTGTACCCTCATTATTGTCTAACTCTAGCTCCACCCTACTGGCATGATGCCAGGTGAATATGGGAAGATTTGTAAAAACTGACAGTGAAATATACAGAAACAGCATAATTATATTTACTGACTACAACAATATAAATGAAAAAGCCATTAATAGGCAGCTAAATTCTGAGTAATTGAAAAATCAGTGAAGGTTTCAAGAAAGAGATAATGAAAAATATTTGCTTCTTTAAAGCAGCAAGCTAAAAGACTACTTAGGAAGAATGCATATATCCTGTCAGATTTTGTGGTAATGATATATTTTTGCTTAATTGTTTTTCTTTGTCACAAAGGAGAATTCAATATAGATAGATAAAGTGGTGAAAGAATTTTCAGAAATTAGAAATATAGATAGAGATAATATAGGCAGCTGGATTGCTCAGTGGATAGAATACGGGGTTGGGAGTTAGAAAGACTCATATTTCTGAGTTCAAATCTGTTCTCAGACATTTGCTAGCTGTGTGACCTTAGACATGTCACTTAACTCTTATGAAAAGAGAATACATTTATTAAACATTTACTGCACACTAAGTATTGGATATACAAATACAAATAGTCAAGACAGTCCCTACCTTCAAAGAATTTCCAGTCTAATGTGGGAAAACAATATATACAGGGGAGCTAGAAAAAGGACATATTGAGGGGCATGACTGGGACATGCTGTGGAGATACTAAAAATAACAATAGCTAGAATTTATATAGCACTTTAAGGATTGCCAAACACTGTACAAATATTACCTCTTTTGATCCTCACTACAACTATGGGATGTAATAATATTATTGTTCCCATTTAATAGATGAGAAAGTATTGCAGCACCAGTACCACAGAGCTAGCAAGCAAATGATGCCACATTTGAATTTAGGTCTTCCTGACTTTAGAACACTGCAGTCACTCAACTCACTGAATCTTGGGGAAAGAGATATTTACAGAACATTATACACAATAACAGAAATATTTTGCATGTGATAATCAACTATGATTGAATTAGCTTTTCTTAGCAATATAATCAATGATAAAAGACAATTCCAAATGACTCATGATGGAAAATGCTATCCACATCTAGAGAGAGAAGTATGGAATCTGAATGCAGATCAAAGCATACTTTGTTTTTTTGTAGCTTCTCTTTTTTGTTCTGTTCCTTCTTTCACAACAAGACTAATTTGGAAATATGTTTACACAATTGCACAAGTATAACCTATATCAGATTGCTTGCCATTTTTGGGAAGGGGCATAGGAGGAAGAAAAAATTTGAAACTCTTTATTAAAACTTATTAAAACATTATTAAAATATCATTAAACTTATTAAAAATAAATGTTGAAAACTATCTTTACATGTAATTGGAAAAAATAAAATAGTATTATCCAAAGATAAAATAAAACAAAAAAATAAAATAAAAATATGAGCTATTCACTGGAAAATAAATGTTAAAGCTGAAACATAAATACTTTGAACACATAATGAGAAGACAGAATGCATTGGAAAAGATCCTGATGTTGGGAAAGATAAGGAAAAGGGGATGGTGGGGGATGAAATGGATAGATAGTGTGATGGAAACAGTGAATATGAACTTGGTCAGACTTTGAGAGATAGAGAAGGATAGAAAGTTCTGGCATGCTGTGGTTCATGGGTCATGAAGAGTCAGACATGACTGAACAATGGAACAAAGACAACAAAGGTTCTACTGGCAGTGTTATTTTCATTTTACAGGTCAGGAAACAGAAATTTGGAAATTTTAAGCAATATTTACATGGCTAAAAGGCAGGATTTGAATCTAGATGCCTCTTTTTGAATGCCCATACCACTATGATATCTTTAAGCATAATGTGGTTTGTCAGTTTATTTCTCTTGATGGTGGCATTTTCTCCAGACTTATCAAAAACCTGGATTATAGTCCCTACTTTTTCATATTATTGGGGAGCTCTCTTGACTGAGAGGAATGGCACCTCTTAGTCTGATGACTGTGATATAATAAATAAAATAAAAGCAAAGACATTTAATAACACTGAGGAATTCTTAGCAGGGAGTGTCTCTCTGACTACTGGAAGCTGGGAGCTTGTGGAAGAGGAGAGAACCTATTTGTCACAGTTAGTAAGCAGCATTCTGAAGTAATTTAGGATATATAAGAAAAGCATTTCTGAGGAGAGGAAGGGGTAAAGAAAGGAGGAATTAGTCCAGGAGGAAAAGGGGCAGGGTTCTGGAGAAGTATTTGCCATGCAATTGGCCATGTTTATTATTAGAATGAGAAAACATTCCCTCTTCAATGATAGGAAAGAAGAGGAGATGAGCAAATGCTTTTACAATTGTTAAAGAAATCTCTTTGATCTAAGTAACAGCAGGGTTGAAGTGACCATTTAGATGAAACTGCAGGTGTCTCTTATCGAAGGACAACAAACCGTTTTTACAAGAGAGAATGGGATCATCTGCTTTACCTTGTCCTTACATAGTTTGTTATATTTTATTTCTAACTAAGTGGAGCTGGGGGATTTTCAATGTTAGCCCATTAATATGTTTCAAAAATGATCAGGGTTTTGGCTTTTCTTCTACAATACATTTGAAACATATTAAATTTTGACATTTATTTTATATCTTCATGTGTCTCTTTGTCTCAGGTAGGTTTATTGTAGGACAATTTCTCTATTTCTTTCTAAACCACTGCAGTCTTTCTCCCTGTAATAAATTAACCTGTTAATGAAATGTTTAGGTTTTTCTTTTGTTTTGGTTTTTATTTTTGGCCAGTTATTGTGAAATTTGCTGGGGAATCCAGTACAAAGAATGATATAATGCCAACTCCCAAGAAGCTTACATTCCAACGTTAGAGTCATCCTTGACCTGTTTCTCTTCCTCCTTGTCTCCATCCAATAATTGCTAAGAGTTATTGATTCTACCTCTTAAAAACTTCTTAAAACTGTTCCCTTATCTTCACTTACATGCTGGCTACCTTAGTTCAACTGACTACTCATTAACCCTTTCCTGGCAGCTAGGTGGCACAGTGTTTAGATCATTGGGCATGAAATCAGAAAGATAGGAGACATATTTGTCTTCAGACACTTAACTAGATGTGTGACCCTGTGCAAATAATTTAACTTCTGTTGGCTTGTGTTTCCTCCTTTGAAAAAGGGAATAATGACAGCATTAACCCTGTAAGACTGTGGTCAGGATCAAATGTGGTAATATCTGTAAAGTTATTAGCAGAATGTTTGGTACATAGTAGGTGTTTTTTTTTAATGCTTGTTTCCTTCCTTTTCAGTACTGTAACAATAGACATCTAATTGGCTTCACTTACTTATCTCTCTTTTCTCCAGGGGATTCATAACACAGATATCAAGTTAGTTCTCCTTAAACTTGTCTGGCTATGTCACTCTTCTGCTAAAAATATCCATTTGTTTCCTATTGACTCTGGGATACAATACAAAATTCCCAGTCTGGCATTAAAAGCCTTCCAGAGTATGACTTCAACCTATTTTAGCAGACATCATTAGTAGTATTCTTTTTCATGCATGTGAATTCTACCCAAACTAGCCTCTTGTTTCCCAGTCTCAAAATTCTATATCTCCTCTTCCTTCTTTTGCACATATGACATACATCAATCAACAAATAAGCATTTATTATGTGCCTCTTATCTGCCAGACAAAAATGGAAGTAACAACCACTTTCACATGGCTCAGAAGCTTACATGCTATACATATATACGGGTGATAAAACAGGCATTTGCTTGGCCAAGTATATAGTATACACATAAATATCAGGCTTTTCATATGAAAAATATATGTGATAAAGACATTAGGTAGGCAGAGAAAAAAGGCCCTGGTTTATCTTTGTTCTGGCTTAAAACAATTTGTAGGCTAAACCAGAAAGGAATTTAGGATTATTCAAATATCTCTAGGGCAGTTAGGTAGCACAGTGGAGAGAGCACATGTCTTGAAGTCGAGAAGACTCATGTACATGTGACACCCATCAACCAACGAATAAGCATTGATGGGCCTCCTATCTGCCAGACAGTGAATATGTAGAGACGAAAATGGAAGTAATTACTGCTTTCAAAATGGTTCAGACGCTTACTAATTGTATGATCCTGGACAAGTCACTTAACCCCATTTACCTTAGTTTCCTCATCTGTGAAGTGAACTAGAGAAGGAAATGGCAAACCACTCCACATCTTTGCCAAGGAAACCATAAATGGGGTCACAAAGAGTCAGACATGACTGGAAGGATGGTTCAACAGCAAAAGAATCCATCCCTTAGAAAATTACAGTGTCTATAAATCTTTGAGATTAAATCTTTGAATAAAGATTTGATCTTTACCAAGACATTGGAGTTTGAAAAGGAAATATTTAATCTTAATATGGAGGCAAGCCAGATGAAGTATCTAGCTTTTAAAAAATACTTTTTTATTAAAAAAAAAGAATTTTTTTGATTAGTATGGTGACTGTTAGAATAGTGTCGTGGGGAGCCAAGATGGTGGAGTAAAAGCAGGGACTTATTTAAGCTCTTCCCCCTACCTAAATTCTTGTAAAAATGACTCTAAATAAATTCCAGAAGAACAGAACTCACAAAATGACAGAGTGAAATGAATTTCCAGTGCAAGACAACCTGGAAGGTCAACAGGAAAGGTTTGTTGTACTAGTCTGAGAAAAAAGAACAGTCCAGTGTGGACTGAGCATGCAGAGATGGGGGTGGAGTAGGGCTCAGGGCACTAAATCACTGGAATCTGTTGTGGTTTCCAGACTGCTCAACCCACAAATACCAAAGACAGCTTCGAAGGTCAGTAAGAAGGGTCTAGTGGACATGGGTGAAAAAAGGAGCATAGTTTGGAACCAGGTCCAGGGCAGAAGTGGTGACAGTAGCAGTGGCTGCTTCTGGAGCTCTTGGCGCACAGATGGTGGGGGATGGAGCAGTTTATCAGAGTGGCATTGCAAGAATCTCTTTGCTGGAGCTGAAACAATATTCTCTTGCTTTCTTTGTGCTTAGATCTGGGTTGCAGTCCTGGATGATGATCCTGGGGCAAGGAGGAGTGTTGGTATGGTGGAGCTTATTGTGGCTATGGAGAGGGAATCCTTACAGTTCCAAGGCAGAAAACAGTGCTTGAGGTCACTCACAGACCAGCACACAGATCAGGGGAGGAGTAAACACTTCTCCTTTGATCATACAACCTTGAAAGAACTGAAAATTGGTGAGAGCACCACAGAATAGTGAGAGCACCATAGAATGACTTAGCACAGACTTACTCTGTGTCTAATGCAAATGAACTTTTAATAAACTTTACTTTTCGGGGGGCGGAGCCAAGATGGCAGAGTACAAACAGCATTTCCAATATGCTCTGCCCCACACAAATTTCAAATAATGTGAAAGGGGGCTCCAAACAACTTCTGGAGCCACAGCACCCACAGAACAGCACAGAGAAGATAACCTCCTGCTGAGGACAGCCCAGCAGCCCTGCAGGGAGCGGCCAGCGCAGCGCTATGAGAGAAGGCAGCACAGCGTGCTGGAAACCAACAGCGCAGCGCGCAGAGCCGAGCCCAGGTCCTTGGTTTTAGCCCCAGAGCGGCTGGGCCAGCAGCCGGCTGGAGGGACCCCAGAACACCAGCAATTGTGGCGATTCCAGAATTATCAGCACAGATATGCCTAGGACAAAGTGAGAGGTTAGTGCCCTATGGACTTTGGGACCAGTATTTGGGGAACTCTTGGCTTCCTCCCCTGGGGGTGAAAAGCTGCTGAAGAAACAGCTGCACAGAAGCCATTTTGCAGCATCAGTAGTGGCTCTAGCTCCTGGTCTGCGAACTGTAGGAAGATCCAGCAATCAGTCTGGGGGTTAATCGCTTTTGCTTTAAACTGCCTGGATCTGGATTGTGGTCTGGGGGAAGTTTGGGGTGGGTATCCAACTTGCCAGAGTGGGTGGAGGCTTTACAGAGGCCACCCAACTGGCGGAAGTTGTGAAGACCCCACGTTTGGGCGGAAGCTCTCCTCTCTGGTGGCAGAGTCCTACTGTGGCAACAAGCCCCAAAATCAAGTAATCAAGTGGCAACATGCCTAGGCAAATGAAACAAAATAAACAGAAAAGTTCAACATTGGACTCCTATTTTAGGGGCAAAGAGGCTCAAAGCATGGAACAGGAAGGCAAAAAGACAAAAGCATATTCTCATTGAAGTTGACTCAAGGAGAGAATCACATACATACTAAATGGAATATCTTACCCTCACTCACTCTCCTGAGTAGGGGAAAGGAGGATGAGAGGGGGGATGATGGAGGGGAGGGCATTCTGGGGGGAGAGGAGGTTGGAAGTACCCACTATCAAAGAGGGACAGGATCAAAGTAGGGAATGGACCAGGTGGGAGTTGAGACGGGTGGGAGGGATATATAAGCAGTCTTTTACAATATATCTACTGTGGTAATGTTTTGCATAGCTATACATGTACAACACATACTGAATTGCTTATCTTCTCAGAGGGAGTGGGTGACAAGGGAGGAAGGGAATGGATCTGAAAATCGAAGTTTTAAAATTAAATGTTTCATAAGATGTCCAGGCATTGGGGCTCAGAAATTTACCTTGGCCTAATGGCAAAGTCGAGGGGGTTATAGGAGAAGATATGGGAGAGAGCAGATTGGATGAGGGGATACCTAGTGGGACTACTATTCTGGGGTGGTGGGTAGGGAAAAATGGGGGGAAAATGTAACTCATAATCTGGTGGAAATGAATGATGTAAACCAGAAGTTAACAAAGCATTTGTTTAATTAAAAATAATAATAATAATAAAATAAACTTTAGTTTTCTTTGGCTGAAAAAAAAGAAAGAAATGAAAATTTACAGGTCCCTAGGAATATCTCTGAAAACAGTTGCACAAAATTCCTGAAGTTTGGAACGATATACCCTACACACTGGAAGCAGAGACTTAACAAAGAGCTAAAAATTAAGTAATTGGCTGGGGAAATGAGAAAACAGTGGAAAAAATTCAGACTATAGAATCTTACTTTGGTGACAAGGAAGATCAAAACATACAACTTAAAGGCAAAAAAGTTGCAACTCCTATATCCAAAGCCTACAAGAATATTATGAATTTGTCCCAGGCCATGGAAGAGCTCAAAAATGATTTTGAAAATAACTAAAGTTGAGGAAAAATTGGGAAGAGAAAAAAATGAGAGTGATGCAAGAAAATCATGAATAATGAGTCAACAGCTTGTTGAAGGAGACACAGAAATATACTGAAGAAAATAACACCTTAAATATAGACTAAACCAAACAGCTCTTTTGGCCAATGAGGAGAAGAATACCTTGTAAATCAGAATTGGCCACATGGAAGAGGAGATACAAAAGCTCACTGAAGAAAATAATTCATTCTAAATTAGAACCAAGCAAATAGAAACTAATGAATTTATGAGAAATCAAGAGATTACAAAACAAAACAAATAAAAGTGAAAAATTAGAAGACAATATAAAATATCTCATGGGATAAAAACCACTGACCAGGAAAAATGGATCCAGGAGAAATAATTTAAAAATTTTTGGACTATCTGAAAGCCATGATCAAAATAAGAATTTAGACATCATCTTTCAAGAAATTATCAAGGACAACTGCCCTGATATTCTAGAACCAGTGGGGAAAAATAGAAATTGTAAGAATCCACTGATCCCCTTCTAAAAGAGATCCCAAAAGAAAAAAACTCTTAGGAATATTGAAGCTAAATTCCAGAGTTCCTACGTCAAAGATAAAATGTTGCAAGAAGCCAGAAAGAAACAATTCAAGTACTGTGGAAATACAATCAGGATAACACGAGATTTAGCAGCTGCCATATTAGGAGATCAGAGGGCTTGGAATATGATATTCTGGAGATAAAAAGAGCTAGGATTAAAACCAAGAATCACCTACCCACTAAAGCTGAGTATATTCTTCCAAAGGAAAAAATGGATATCCAATGAAATAGAGGACTTTCAAGCACTCTTGATGAAAAGACCAGAGCTAAATAGAAAATTTGACTTTCAAATAAAAGAATCAAGAGAAACATGGAAAGGTAAATAGGAAAGAGAAAGCATAAGGTACTTATTAAAGTTTACTGCATGGAAACACATGTAACTCATGAGACCTTTCTCAGTATTAGGGAGTTGGAGGTAACCCAGACACACAGATACACAGACACACACATATGTAGAGAGAGACAGACAGACAGAAACAGAGGTCACAAGGTGAATTGACTATGAAGGAATGATATCTAAAAAATAAAATTAATGAGTGAAAGAGAGGAATGTACTAGGGGAAGGAGAAAGGGAGAAGTAGAATGGAAAATTGTCTCACATGAAAAAGGCAAGACAAAGCTTTTACAATGGAGGGGAAGAGGAGGGAGGTGAGAGGGAATGAGTTACCATTACTCCCATCAGGTTTGGCTTAAGGAGAGAATAACATATTCAATTGGGTAAGAAAATCTGTCTTACCCTATGGGAAAGTGGAGAGGAAGGAGATAAGGGAGGGGAGATGATATAAGGGAGGACAAATGGGAGGAGAGAGTAATCAGATGCAAACACTTTTGAGGAGGGACAGGGTCAAAGGAGAAAATAGAAAAATAGGTGGGGTGTTTATAGGATGGAGGGAAATACAGTTAGTCTTTCACAACATGACTATTATAGAAGTGACTTTGCATGCCTACACATTTGTAACCTATATTGAATTGCTTGCCTTCTCAAGGTGGGGTGGGGGGAAGTGGAAGCGGAAGGGAAAGAACATGGGACTCAAAGTTTTAAAAATTAATGATAAAATTCTCTTTATATGCAACTAGGAAATAAGACATATAGGCAATGGGCTATAGAACTATATCTTACCCTACAAGAAAATAGAAGGGGAGGGGATAAGAGAAGGGATGAGGGTGATAAAAGGGAGGGCAGATTAGGGGAATGGGTAATCACAATACTCACTGGCTTGGGGTAGGGGAAGGGGAAAGATAGGGAGAAAATTTGGAACTTAAAATTTTGTGGAACTGAATTGTGAAAACTAAAACTGTAAATTAATTAGTTAAGTTTCTAGTCATTAAGTTCTGGTAGACTGGAGATAAAATGGCAGATAATCCAAAGACTGCTCCTTGAAGCTACTATAATCCTTAATGGAGCCTGTAGGTAGTAGAACAATATGCCCAAGGGGCCAGCAGAGGAACACATAAATAGGGAGTGAATACTTGGCACAGGTTTTGGTCTTTTTTGTTTGTTTTCTGTACACCAAGTTTTTTTTTTTTTTTTGGAGGGCAGTTGGGGTTAAGTAACTTGCCCAAGGTCACATGGCTAGGTTTTTGTTTGTGTGTGTTAAGTGTCTGAGGCCAGATCTGAACTCAGGTCCTTCTGACTCCAGGGCCGACGCTCTACTCACTGTGCCACCTAGCCGCCCCTACCAAGTTTTCTTTTTTTTTTTTTTAAACAAATGCTATATTAACTTCTGTTTTACATCATTCATTTCTGCCAGATTTTGAGTTACAATCATTTTCCCCCCATTATTCCCCTAGCCAACCTCCCAGAATAGTAATCCCACAAGATATCGCTTCCTCCAATCTGCTCTCTCCCATACCTTCTCCCATACCCCCATCGACTTTTCCATTAGAGGAAGGTGAGTCTTTGCATCCCAATGCCTGCACATCTTATCTCCCTATTACAAGCAAAAGAGTATTAATGATAGTATTTATATATATTAGAAACATTAAATGTTATGACCTCAAATTTCAGATCCATTTGCTTCCTCCCTTGTCACCCATTCCCTCTTGGGAGATAAGTAATTCAGTATATGTTGTACATGTCTAGCTATGCAAAACATTATCATAGAAGATATATTGTACAAAGCTGCTTATAATCCCCTCCCACTCATCCCACCCCCCACCTGATACATTCCCTACATGATCCTGTCCCTCTTTTATACTGGGTACTTCCAACCTCCCCTCACCCCAAGGATGCCCTCCCATCCATCATCCTTCCTCCCATCCCCCTTCCCCCTATCCTGCTGCAGGTTGAGATATCCCATTTATTTTGTATGTCATTTTCTCCCTGAACCAAATTCAATGTGAATGTGGTTTTGCCTTTTTAACCTTCCTTATTCTCCCCCTCCTTTGCAACCACTTCCCCTTGCTTCTTCTACATGGGATAGTTTACCCTACCCTATCTTTCCCCATCTCCTCTTGCTACTTTCCTCTCTCACCTCATAATTTCATCCCTTGAGTATTCTCCCTTCCCAACAAATTCAACCTATGCCCTCTATCCATATAACTGTAACCATATACACAAACATTCACATATGTATTCATATGACCACACCCCTTCTTCCATTATTTTCATAGTGAGAAAGATATCATCAGTCACAGTTATTGCTTTTCCATATAGGAATGTAAATAGTTCAACTTTGATAAGTTCCTTTTGATTTCTTTTCCCTGATTACCTTCTCAGGCATCTCTTGCTTCTTGAGTCTGGACGTTAAATTTTCTATTCAATTCTGGTTTTCTCCTCAAGAATGCTTGAAAGTCCTCTATTCCACTGAATGACCACATTTTCCCCTGAAACAAAATACTCAGTTTTGCTGGGTAGGTGACCCTTAGGTTCATTCCCAGTTCTTTTGCCCTCTGGAATATCATATTCCATGCCCTTCAATCCCTCAGTGTAGAAGCTGCCAGGTCCTGGGCTATTCTGATTGTGTTTCCACAATATTGAAATTGTTTCTTCCTGGCTGCTTGTAGTATTTTCTCCTTGATCTGGGGATTCTGGAACCTGGCTATAATATTCCTGGGGGTTTTCTTTTGGGGATCTTTTTCAGGAGGTGATCAGTGGATTCTTTCAACCTCTATTTTGCCCTCTGGATCTAAAACATCAGGGCAATTTTCCTTGAGAATTTCTTGAAGGGGTGATTTCTAGGTTCTTTCTTTGATCATGGCTTTCAGGTAGTCCAATAATTTTTAAATTGTCTCTCCTGGATCTATTTTCCAGGTCAGTGGTTTTTCCCATGAGATATTTCACATTGCCTCCTAATCTTTCATTTGTTTGGATCTGCTTAACAGCATCTTGATTTCTCATAAAGTCACTAGCTTCCATTTGCTCCAGTCTAACTCTGAAGGAATGAATCTCCTCAGTGAACTTCTGAGATTCTTTTTCCATCTGGCAAATTCGACTTTTTAAGGCATTCTTTTCCTCATTGCCCTTTTGGGCCTCCTTTGCCATTTGCGTTAGTGTATTTTTTAAGGTGTTGTTTTCCTCAGTCAGGCTGTTGACCCTCATTTCCTACTTTTCCTGCATCCTTCTCATTTCTCTTT
This sequence comes from Gymnobelideus leadbeateri, assembly GCA_011680675.1. Taxonomy (NCBI): domain Eukaryota; kingdom Metazoa; phylum Chordata; class Mammalia; order Diprotodontia; family Petauridae; genus Gymnobelideus; species Gymnobelideus leadbeateri. The sequence continues at coordinate 18,125 of WOXC01006441.1, forward strand.
CCAATTTTTCCTCCACTTCTCTTATTTGATTTTAAAGTCCTTCTTAAGGTCCTCTATGGCCTGCAACCCGCTCATGGTTTCCCCTGGGGCTTTTGGAGCAGGACTTCTGACCTCACAGTCCTTTTCCTGCTCTATGCCCCCAAAATAGGAGTCTAGGGTTGCATTTTTCTGTTTCCTTTGCCTTGACATGTTGCTGCTTAATTACTTGACTTTTGGGCTTGTTGCCACACTATGGCTTTAAGGCCAGATAGGGGAATTTTCGTCCTGAACGTGTGGGGGGCAACTTCCGTTTCTGGCAAGCTTTAAACCCACCCACAACTTCCACCCTAGATCACAATCCAGATCCAGGGAGATTAAAGCAAGAGTGATTACCCCCCAAGACTGATCGCTGGATCTCCCTACAAATTTGCAGGCTGGGAGTGGGAGCTGCCTCTGAAAACTACAAAATGGCGTTTGTCCTCAGTGGCTTCTAGCCCCCAGGGGAGGGAGCTGACGCATTCCCTAATACCAGTCCCAAAGTCCATAGGACACTAACCTCTTACTTTGTCCTAGGCAAGTCTATGTTGATAATTCTGGAGTCGCCACAGCTGCTGGTGTTCTGGGGTTCCTCCAGCTGGCTGCTGGCCCTGCCGCCCTGGGGCTAAAACCTTTGCTCATGCAGACCTGGGCTCGGCTCGGCTCCTGCGCGCTGCACGCTGCCACGTCCCAGACCACTGCGCTGGTCCTTCCTGCAGGGCTGCTGGGCTGTCCTCAGCGGGAGTTTAGCTTCTCTCTGTCATTCTGTGGGTGCTGGGGCTCCAGAAGTTGTTCAGAGACCCCTTTTACATAGTTTGGGGGGAATCTGGGGGCAGAGTGGCTTGGATGAGCTGTTTCTACTCCGCCATCTTGCCTCCGCCCCCCCCACCAAGTTTTCTTAACAGAACCTTACCACCTTTCTGAAGAGCCTGAAAATGAACTTGAGTTCACAACACTATTTCATTGCTATTAGAGCTTTTCTGAGTTGAGATTATTACTTGTATCACCTAATCTTTCACAGATAAAGTTGTATTTAGTCAAAAGGCCACACTTGAGGAACCTAGAGTTTCCCCACCCTTGCATCCTATAATTTCAAATGATACAATTATTGGTTGTGTCTCTATTTCCTCCTCATTATTTTAGACTCCAAAACACAAGTTGATATGTAAGTGTAGCTCTTGTTCAAATATTGGCAAGTATAATATAAAGCCTGTTGAATTATTCCAGATAGTGTTTTATGCATGTACCACATGCTGATTTCTCTGAGCCTTCTTCTCAAGCTTCAAGGTCCCTAGCATGTTCAGCACCATACAGTTGTAGCATATTTAGACTATAGGCTCCTCTTGAAGATGATAAGAAGTGGAACTATATATTTTTTCCAAATGTTTTATTAACTTCTGGTTTACATCATTCATTTCTGCCAGATTTTGAATTACAATTTTCCCCAGTTTCCCCCTACCCACCACCCCAGAATAACAGTCCCACAGGATATCCTCTCATCCAATCTGCTCTCTCCCATATCTTCTCCCATACCCCCTTTGACTTTTGCATTAGGGCAAGGTGACCCTCTTTGTCCCAATGCCTGCACATCTTATCTCCCAATTACATGGAAAATAGTATTAATAATGGTATTTATATATATTTGAAAGATTTAATTTTAATACTTCGAATTCCATATCCATTCCCTTCATCCCTTGTCACCCACTCCCTCTGAGAAGATAAGCAATTCAGCATGTGTTGTACATGTCTAGCTATGCAAAACATTACCATAGTAGACATATTGTAAAAGACTGGCTATATTTCTCTCCCACCCATCCCACCCTCCCTACTTTGATCCTGTCCCTCTTCAAAAATGGGTGCCTCCAAACTCCCATCCCCACAGCATGCCCTCCCCTCCATCATCAACCCTCTCATTCCGCTCCCCCCTACTATCCTGCGGGGTGAGATATTCCATTTAGTATGTATGACATTCTCTCCCTGAGCCAAATTCAATGAAAATATGGTTTTGCCTTTTTGGCTTCCTATTCTTCCCCTCCCCTACAATGACTTCCCCTTGCTTCTTCTGCATGAGATAATTTACATACCCTGTCACTCCCCATCTCCTCTTGTGACTTTTCTCTCTCTCCTCTTAACTTCACCCCTTAAGTATCATTCCTTCCAACCAATTTCGACCTGTGCCCTCTATCGATGTATACCTGTAAACATATATTCATGCATTCACATATTTATTCATATGCCCATATACCCTTCTTCAACTATTTCCATAGTGAGAAAGGTTTCATCATTTACAGTTATTGTTTATCCCTGTAGGAATGTAAATAGTTCAACTTTGATAAGTTCATAGTGATTTCTTTTCCTTGTTTACCTTCTCAAGCTCTCTTGCTTCTTGTATCTGAATGTCAAATTTTCTATTCAACTCTGTTTTTTTCATCAAGAATGCTTGAAAGTCCTCTATTCCACTGAATGACCAAATTTCCCCCTGAAACATGATACTCAGTTTTGCTGGGTAGGTGATTCTTGGTTTTAATCCCAGCTCCATTGCCCTCCGGAATATCATATTCCATGCCCTTTGGTCCCTCAGTGTAGAAGCTGCCAGATCCTGTGCTATCCTGATTGTATTTCCACAATATTGAAATTGTTTCTCTCTGGCTATTTGTAATATTCTCTCCTTAATCTGGGAATTCTGGAACCTGGCTATAATATTCCTAGGAGTTTTCTTTTTGGGATCTTTTTCAGGAGGTGATCAGTGGATTCTTTCAACCTCTATTTTGCCCTCTGGTTCTAAAACATCAGGGCAATTTTCCTTGAGAATTTCTTGAAGGATAATTTCTAGATTCTTTCTTTGATCATGGCTTTCAGGTAGTCCAATAATTTTTAGATTATCTCTCCTAGATCTATTTTCCAGGTCAGTGGTTTTTCCCATGAGATATTTCACATTGCCTTCTATTCTTTCATTTGTTTGGATCTGCTTAACAGCATCTTGATTTCTCATAAAGTCACTAGCTTCCATTTGCTCCAGTCTAAATCTGAAGGAATGAATCTCCGCAGTGAACTTTTGAGATTCTTTTTCCATCTGGCAAATTTGGCTTTTTAAGGCATTCTTCTCCTCATTGCCTTTTTGAGCCTCTTTTGCCACTTTAGTTACTTTAATTTTTAAGGTGTTATTTTCCTCAGTCAGGTTGTTGATTCTCATTTCATACTTTTCCTGTATCCTTCTCATTTCTCTTCCCAATTTTTCCTCTACTTTTCTTATTTGGTTTTTAAAATCCTTCTTAAGGTCCTGTATGGCCTGTAACCCACTTATAATTTCATTTGGGGCTTTTGGTGCAGGAGTTCTGACCTCACAGTCCTCCTGTTTCATGCTTCGATCCTCTTTGGCCCCCAAATAGGAGTCTGATGTTGAATTTTTCTTTTTATTTTGTTTCCTTTGCCTAGGCATGTTGCCACTTAATTACTTGACTTTTGGGCTTGTTGCCACAGTAGGACTCTGCCATCAGACAGGGGAGCTTCCATCCCAAACGTTGGGGCCTTCTCAACTGCCGGAGGTATTAGTTGGGTGCCCTCCCTGAAGCCCCCACACACTCTGGCAAGCTGGACACACACCCCAAGACCTCCACCCCAGATCGCAATCCATATCCAGGGAGGTTAAAGCAATTGCAATTGCTCACCAGACTGATCGCAGATCCCCCTACAGTTCACAGGCCAGGAGCTGAGGCTGCAACTGAAGCTGCAAAATGGTGGATGTGCCATGGCTCCTCAGTGGCTTCTTGCCCCCAGGGGAAGAAGCTGAAGTGCTCCCACATACTTGTCCCAAAGTCCATAGGGCTCTAACCTCTCACTTTGTCCTAGGCATATATGTGTTGATAATTCTAGAATCACCACAGCTGCTGGTGTTCTGGGGTACCTCCAGCTGGTTGCTGGCTCTGCCACCCTGGGGCTAAAACCTCCAACTCAGGTGGTCCTGGGCTCAGCTCCCAGAGTGCTTATCTGTAGGTTCCCAGAGCGCTGTGCTGGCCACTCCCTGATGGGCTGCTGGGCTGTCCTCAGAGGGAGGTTAGCTTCTCTGTGTTGTTCTGTGGTGCTGGAGCTCCAGAGGTTGTTCAGAGTCCCCTTTTACATGATTTTTGAAGTGGAGTGTGCTGCAGTGCCATGGAAGTGCTGTTTCTACTCTGCCATCTTGGCTGGAACTATATTTCTTTCTTTTTTTTAAATAAACATAAAATTTTATTTAAAAATTAAAATTAAAAACAATATTTTTGTAAATAAAGTATACTCATCAGGGGGAAAAAAGAAATTAAACAAGCCATCAGTGAACTTCCTAAGGAAAAAAAATCCTCAGGAACAAGTAGATTAGCAAGCAAATTCTACCAAATAATTTAAAAAATGTTTATTTTCAATACTATATGAATTATTTGGAAAAATAGGTCAAGAAATTGTACCAAATTCCTTTTTTTAAAATTAATTTATTAGTTTAGTTTCAGTTAACAAGATTCAATTCCATAGTCCCTTGATTTTCAAATTTCCTTTACTTCCCTCCCCCCATTCCCCAAGACAGCATATAGTCCAGTATAGGATCTGCAAATACATTCATATTAGACATTAGTTCAATTACAAAGGCGTATTGTAAATGGTAAAGAAGAAATAAACCAGATAAGGAAAAGAAAAAGATCATTTAGTTTGCTTCCATCAGGATTCAGGCTCAGGTCTTTCTAGTTATATCTCTGGATGTTGAATTTCTCTCTTTCATGAGTCTTTCGGGATTGACTTATATCCCTGCATTGCTGAGAAGAGTCCAGTCTGTCATAGTTGGTCTGGTACTATATTTCTACATTGTTGGCAATGCCACCCCTAACTCAGATACCTTTTGGGCCATTCATGATACATTCCTGAAGAACCAACCTGAAGTAGTACAAATAACACTAAACACAGAATGAGGGACACCTGATTTCAAATTCTGGCTTATCTGTTCCATAGTCACTTAATATCTATGAATCTCAGTATTAATATGTATGTGATTTAGTATGCTTACTACCTGACTGATACAATTTTTGGTAAAGGGAACATCTAGGTGAAGAAACTCATACTAATGCAGACTAGCATGATTTCTGCAACTTTTAATCTTAGGAAGTATTTTAGCCTTGGAGCACTAAAACTTTAAATGATCTTTTCAAACATGGGGCTTGAACCTTCCTGGATTTGAATTCAGCAGTCTGACTACTTATGCTATGCTGTCTCTCTACTGCCTAGCTTTGAATTCGTAAATTGTAAGTGACTATATAGTATGAATAATTATTACCATAATTATAGTTATTGATTTCCAGTGCTGGTACCTAGACTCTTCCTTTACAGTCTGAGTACTTAGACTATCTAGACCAGAGATTCCCAAACTTATCTGGCTTAGTATCCCTTTTAAAAAAAAAAACAAACAAAAAAAACATTGTTCATTGCCCCCCTCCCCCTCCCCTGAAGTATATTTTATTTAACCCTTTAATGTTTTTTTTTGAAATTTGCATTATTTAAAAATGTGAAATATTTTCTAAAAAAATTACACATCTTAAATTTATTGTAAATTTGTTTTTTTTTTCCTGCATTGAAATTTTGATGATGCAATATTGAGTCATGTAACATATTGTATAGTATTATAAACAAAACATTACATGGAAATATTCCTGCAGATACATTTTGGACTTTTAGACAATGTGAGACACACTTACCTGCCAACACTTGCTTGTTAAGCCCTATGGGCAGACTTGACCTCTGATTGGTTATAACTTGCATTTTGTGTGTTTATTTGGAAAATAATGTGATCACTATGACTTTAACTCTCTTATACAACAGATGAAACATGTACAAACAGTTTTTCAAAATTTTCTTCTCTTCTTTCCTTATGCCCCCACAGCCTCCTTATTTTTATTCAATGCCCCTGAGTTGAACCTGAGGCTACTACTGCCCCCCTGGATCATTTCATTGCCCCCCGGAAATTGGTATCATCCACTTTGGGAGCCTATGGATTATAGACTCTATCCTTCTGTGCCCTAATCCTTGACTTAGTGGATCGTTTTGACATAACTGTTTGCCCAAGTATATTATACTATTTATTTACATCTTATCTTAGCACAGTGCTTGGTAAGCATTTAAATGCTAAGTATTTGACTGACTTGCTATGGGGTGGAGCCATGAGCTCTCAAACCACTATTTAATGAAAGGCCCAGGATATCTATCTTCTCATTTCCAATAGTCCTGTGCTCATTTTAAATTTCTTCATCATGTCACTGTACACATACCTTCCCCTTAATATTGTTTTTGTGTTTTGTCTTTCCCATTAGAACTTAAGCTCCTTAAGGGCAAGGATTCTCTATATTTTTCAAATTCACATACACACACACATACATACATACATACATACATACATACACTTAGTATAGTACTTGGGACATAGTAACTCTTTTTTTTCTTTCTTGTTTTTTTGGAGGGCAATTGGGGTTAAGTGACTTGCCCAGTCATAGGGCTAGTAGGTATGTTAAGTGTCTGAGGCTGGATTTGAACTCAGGTCCTCCTGACTCCAGGGCTGGTGCTAAACAAAATAGTAACTCTTAATAAGTATTTATTGATTGACTGATTGTCTTGCTGAGCTTCTATTTTCAGTCTATTCTATTTAACCCTGTTCTTTTATCACTGAAGTGAGAGTTTAACAATAGTTACTTTTAGAAGGCAATCTTTCATGAGTTAGCAGAAGTAATTTTATGATAATGAGTGGGGGAAATTTTAGGACAACAAATGAAAACAAAAGGGTTTAATTATTAACCAATCAATTAATAAACATTTATTAAGTGCCTACTATGTACCAGGTACTGTGCTAAGTGCTGGGGATATAAAATAAGGCAAAAGGCAATCTTTGCTTACAAGGAGATTAGAATGTAATGGAGGAGATAACATATAAAAATATGTATACAAACAAGCTATGTGTAGTATAGATAGGAAATAATAGATAGAAGACACTAGGATTAAGAAGAGTTAGGGAAGCCTTCCTATAGAAGGTGGGATTTTAGTTTAGACAGTGGCTCAAACAAATGAACATTTTAAAGATAAATTACATTTATTTTGTTCTCTTCGTTTCAATATCTTTGGATTCATTTCAAAAGAAAAATTGATAAGAGACAAAAATCTTTATATGGTACATTTCCATTCTCTTCCTTTATCTCCCTCTCCACTTTTCTTCACCAACTTTTGGTATGAACTATTTCAAACAGAAGGCTATCCACCCCATCAATCATTCTCATGCCTTAGAGCAAAATTCTGACTCAATTTTTTTTTCCTTTAGAGAAAAACATAGAGAGCTGTCCAAGCAAAAGGCATATATCACTTTCACACAATACAGGTCCACAATTGAGTAGAGGGCAGCAGATATCCCAGCATTGCAATCAATAGACCCTGACACAGAGTTATAACAATGCATTGCAGTGGCTATGGAAACCAGAGCTTCTTTAAGGGCATCCTTACATCTTTTGGGGATTTTCAAGAAAAAATGCAAAACACATTCTGCATCAAGATGTAATTTAAAGTACTATGTAAGCAAGGTAAGAGACATAAAACCATGTCAATATATAATGATAGAGGATATCACACTATGTTAAGACCTTGGCAAAACCTTTGTCACAAGTTGATATACTCTGGCAATTAATACACGATACAATAGTTCAAAGAGAATTTAAAATATACAAAGCCGACATTCATGAGTAAGTGTCCTCCTACCTGATGAAACCCACATAAAGCATTGAATATTAGGAATTGATGACCTTCAAAGGTTATTTGCTTACAGAAGAGTGAACTGGCCCAGGGTGTATATTAACAGGTCAAACCTTTTGTGCTGATCAGTAGAAAGATGGGACATGGAAATAGCCCATCAACCCTCAGCCTGGGTGAGATTGTAAGGAGGAAGGGGGGAAGAGAGAAGGTAAAAAGCATTTTTATAGTGCCTATTATGTACCAGGTACTGGGATAAACACCCTTTTTCCCTGTAAATATCTCATTTTATTATCACAACAACCTTGAAATATAGCTGCTTTTATTATCCCCATTTTGCAGTTGAGGAAACTGAGTCAAGTAGAAGTTAAATGACTTACCCAGGTCCCATACCTAGTAAGTGTCTGAGGCTGGATTTAAACTCAGGTCTTTCTGATTCCAGGCCCAGTATTCTATCCCCTATAACACTGGCTGCCTCTGCAGAGAGTTAGATTCCAAAGGGTTGTTTTTATATATCTTTTATTTTCAAAGAAAACCAATGGCACCACAAACAAGTGATATCTCAAAAAAGATTATGGAAAGGATGTTACAGAATGGTCTGAACCTTAAATATGAAATATTTGACAGTCTAGGACTTCAAAAGGACTGAGTTCTTGATGCTTTATGGTGTTTGGACCAGCATGGTGGAGTTGTCCCTGGCAGGAGGTGGTGGGGAGTGATGAGGGCAGAAATCACATAAAATTTCAGGCCTAGTATTGGGAAAATGGTGTTTGAGTCCCAGATCAAATTCTTATTAGTTAAGTATTCATAGGAAAATCAGAATCTCTCTAAGCCTAGGCTTTATAAAATGTGAATAGCAACACTTACAATATTTACCTTTGGGTAATTGAGAAGAAAGCACTTCCTAAATTTTAAATCATAAAAAGTATGTTATTACATCAAATACTTTGAAAGGAATCTTTGGGGGAATCCACTCCATACTCCAGGAGTCTTTTCTGTTCAGTCACTTATTTCTTAAGCAAACATTTATTAAACCCCTTATTGTGTGCAGAGCACTGTGTAAATCACTGAGAATGTAAAATTAATATAAAGCACAATCCTTGCTTGCAGCTTGGTACTTCAGTGGATAGAGAGCCTGACCTGGAATCAGGAAGACTCATCTTCCTGAGTTCAAATCTAGCCTTACTCCCCGTCTGATCCCAAGCAAGTCACTTAACCCTGTTTGCCTCAGTTCCTCACCTGTAAAATGAAATGGAATGGGAAATGGCAACCCACTCCAATATATCTGCCAGGAAAAACCCCAAATGGAGTCACAATCAGAGTTAGACACAACTGAAATGGCTGAACAATAATAATCCCTGCCCTAAGAGACCCAGTAGAGCTAAAAAATAGTCTAGCACAGTTAGGTCCTGAGATTGGATTAGGAAGGAGATTCTAGAAGGATAGAGAAAGGCTTTCTGATTTTTTTCCATTAAGTGTAGCCTGCTAAGATCTAGGCAAGGTAGATTTGCTGAGGAGCCTGACATTTTTCCTAGAACATAGTATTTAGGTATTTAGAGTTGCCATGTTTTTCTGAGAGAGTGAAAATTTTCTTCTTATTTCTATACATAAAAGTTAGTCTTTTTGCCTTGTATAGAATTTATATTTTTAAGTTGTTGCCTTTTGTTTCTTTCTATCAACTTTTCTTCCACTTTCACATTTTTTGGCCCAAAGCTGCTTCTGTGTTTCTGTCTTCTCACCCTTTCAGAGCCTTTGCTTCTTTGGAGAGATTCTTAAATTTGTCTTCCAATTTATGTACCTTATCATTTATCTTTTAAAATTCCATTTTGGGAGCTCTGATTTCTAAACTAATTTAGTTTCCAATTTTTGCTTTTAAAAGCTTCATTTCTCTTTTCAATCTGGTGTTTCATGATATTATTCAATGATCTTTGGAGAGTTCTGTAATTTCTCTTTTTAATCAGGGAATCTTGGTTTATTTTCCTTCTTAGTATAAAAATCATTCATTATTTTCTGCACTTTAATTGAATTTTTATTCATTATTCCTTTTGCCTTTATGAATATCTATTAGTTTACTTATGAACTAGAATTATATCGGCAATTCTCCTTTGACCTTTTTATCCCTTTGCCTTTCTTCTTCATTCAGTCATATGTCTTTGTCACTGTTAGCGTAAGTCCTCCAGAAGTTGGATACCTTCGGACTATTCACATTTGGAGATTTGGGAGCCTGGTTCACTGTACAGTACTGGGGGATGAAGACTAGCTTTAGTTGGATATCCTGTCTCCTCTCCCTTAGTTAAAAAATTATTTTACTGCTAACTCACTTTATTCTTCAAGTGTCTTTTGTTCCTATCTCCATTCATTTTCCTGTTTCTTTATGTGACTGTGTAGAAAGGAGGGCTGCTGTGACTTTGTAGAAAGGAGGGCTGTGGTAGTAGAATATTCTCAGGCATGGCATTGCCATTGGGAAACCAGATAAATGGACACTAGAATACAATAACCTTGACTTTGCCTATTGGAAGAAAAATTGGAGAGAATGTAATAGTTCTGTGACACCACATATGTTTTCCATGAAAATACTCTTTGTGACACTTCTAGGGACAATATTGGGTTAGCCCTTTCAGTAATATGAATGATTGTGGCATTTTTTAATGTCTAAATATTCAAACAAACACTACTCTGAGCTTGATTTAGTAACAGAGTGCCAACTTAATGGGATAGCCAAGTATTCTTGTGTTCAAAGAAAGAAAGAAAGGAAGGAAGGAAGAAAGAAAGAAAGAAGGAAGGAAGGAAGGAAGGAAGGAAGGAAAGAAGGAAGAAAAGAAGGAAGGAAGGAAAGAAGGAAGGAAGGAAGGAAGGAGGGAAGAAAGGAAGGAAGGAAGGAAGGAAGGAAGGAAGGAAGGAAGGAAGGAAGGAAGGAAGGAAGGAGACTATAATCCTATTGGAACAAAGTGAGATAAGGAAAAAGACAGAGAAAAATACTAAAACCCCCTAATTCAGACAAAACTAAGATATAACCATCCATGCACAGAGAATTAACTTATGGAAGGAAAAGATCTCAAATCTTAACTACTGTGTCTCTCCTAAACAAAACTTATCATAAATCACTTCTTAGGAATGACATTTACTGTAAAAATTTATGCAGCTTTCCAATTTTTATCACATCTTTTGTCTCCAGAAGGCATTTCACTAAGAACTTCCTTTACTTGTATTTTAAACTACATCCTGATCTGTTTCATGTATACTTATTTAGAGGGTGATTAAAAATAAAGGATTACCTATATCAGAATGAGAGAGATAAAGACAGACACAGAGAGTCAGAAAGATAGATACGCAGAGAGGAGAGACAGAGAGAGAGAGAGAGAGAGAGAGAGAGAGAGAGAGAGAGAGAGAGAGAGGGACAGACAGACAGAGACAGAGAGAGAGACAGAGAGACAGAGAGAGAGACACAGACAGACAGACAGACAGAGACAGAGGCAGAGATAGAGAGACAGAGAGATAAAAAGACTAATGGACACAATGACAGACAAAGGGAGAAAAGAAAGAGGACAGGAATACCCAGGTTCAAGTCTTACTTTTGACATATACTGGTTGTGTGATCCTCTGCATGTCATTGAACCTTTCAATGCTCCTAGGAAACTCTGGGATACTCCAAGTTGTAAAGAATATGCCCAAATGCATTGGCAAGTGAAAATCCTTACCAGGTCCTCCCTATAATCTTGAAATCACAGGTCTAATGAAACAGAATAAAACCAGCAGAATCACAGAAGAACAAATGAATAGGGCCTCATAAGTTACCTACTCCAGTTCATGTCTGTCACGGAAACTTTCTTTAGAATATTTGACAGCTTATAAATGGAATCTGACAGTAATGGGCACCCAACTATTTCTGAAGTTAATCTATTCCACTTTAGGACACTTCAATTTTGGGGGAATTTTTTCCATTTAGCTAAAATGTATCCTCTCTAGGGTAACCTTTACCTCATATTTTTTATCTTTGACTTTAAATAGGTAAACTTTATCACTCTTCAATTCTTTTGAGTTGCACATCATGTCTCTTAAAATTCTTCTCTTTTCTAGGATAAACTTCCGTAGTTTCTTCCCCTATGGTCTCTAGTCAGCTGACATTCCATGTTGAGCTTCTTGGTGATTGTTAGGGTTCCTGGGTCCTCAAACCTACAAGAACATATTACCTTTTCCCGGCATCAGACGTCTCCGGCTTCCAGACCTTCTGGAAGATCTTACCCACGCAGAACACCCTTCTGATTTTGGTAATTATTTTTATTTGTCTCAGGACATACACGAGAACTCAGCCAGGTCTCTCCCTGGACTCCTCCCAGAACTCCCCGCCCCGTCAGGCAGCCTCCTTTTATCTAGCCTCCAGTCCTGGGTCATTAGCACCTCCTTCCTCACCACTGCGAGCCAATCGCGTACTGCCCCGAGAGTGAGGGGTGGTAACGCACTGCCCACATGGACACGTCAGCTCATCTGGCTAAGAGGTTTCCGGTGTAACAGACCAGGAAGTCTCCTAACCAGGAAGTCTCTCTACTGCCACGTCGACACTTAAGATTGTTTTGCTGACGGTCCTTTTGGCCTTCCGGGTTCCTCCTGTAGCCTGTTTCTAATAGGCCAGGGACCCTCCTGCCACTCCCAGGCTGTCGCGCTGCACCCCAGTTGGCTAAGGACTCTTCAGGTGATATGTATGCCAGTATCCTTATGAAGCTTGAGGTTTAGTGGAAAATAGAGGTGGATAGTATGGAGTATTCAGAGACTTGAGGGGAAAAAGGAGTTTACCATATAACCATATTTGAGAGTCTTAGAGCAGAGAATGTTAATAGGCTCTAGAGCTGCATTGATTTAATTTTCTAGAAAGGAATAGAGCCTTTTATATCAAGCACTCAAAGAAACTAATGTTTTCAAATGTCTGTCATCCTTTCCAAGTGAGTTTTTTTCTAGTCATTCCAACAACAATCCATTAATATATTCCTATTCTATTTGGGTTTTGCTCATTTTCTCCAAGTTTCCTACAGTGGTCCAGTCAACCTATTGGTAACTTTCTTTGATTCCTCTTGATGTCATAAGGATTACATGAGCACATGGACTTTCCATGGGTTATCTGTTGAACTTGCTATGTGACATCATTTTTTTTCCATCCTGTATTTCCCATATAAAATCCTTTAAAGCACTTTTTATTAAAAGTTTCTTATTTGTTATATATTGAATACTGTTTACACCCATGTGCCTCTTTATTGCTCTTTAAGGACATTTATTTTTGATAGATTATTGGTATTAACAGATAAGTCTTGTTCCTGGGAAATGTTTGAGAGGTCATTGAAAGAATTTTGAAATTTTCCAAAAGCAATACAACTCTTTCTTCTTTTCCCATTTAATTTTGAGCCCAATTGCAGTATTCTGGTCCATTTGTAGCATCTACTCAAGATATGTGTGTGTGTGTGTGTGTGTATTTGTACTATATAAGTACCCCCCCACATATTTACACACATACAAACATATACAATATATACATGTAGCATAGTGTATATGTGTATATGCACACACATATATATAAACTACCCACATGTGTATACGTAATATATGTATGTGTGTATCTAAAAATATGCATACACAGATATATACATATACAAATAGAGTGAGAGAGAGAAAGAGAAAGAGAGAGAGAGAGAGAGAGAGAGAGACAGAGACAGAGAGAGAGAGAGAGAGGAGTGAGTTCTATCCATACAATAGCATGTTAAAATCTGTAGTAGATATTTATTCACTTGTTTTTTCAAAGTGAATGGTTAGGTGAAGCTTTTTCTTTAATGTCTTGCCTGATATTCATCAGAGGGTCCTCAAATAAGTTTATTTCTGTTATATAGTTGAAAGAATCTTCAATAATGCTGATGTATGGGTGGGACCTATATTAGGGGAAAAAAGCCTTTAAAGCATTTTCCCTTACTGAATCAATATTTTTTTATGGTCAACAAAGTATAATCAGTGGGATATTCTATTCTTTGCATCTTTCCACTTAGTTATGAGATGTTAGAGATGTAGTTTATCATGGAATATAGTTTTTGAAAAACTTCCTCTTCCCTAGCAATACCCTCATTAAGAATGCCCTAACTGCATGTGCAGCTAATTATCATAAAACTTATATAGATGAAAAGTAGACAAATATGTCTAGTTATTGTTGCTCTCTTAAGTGGCTTTCCCCTCCCCCTTTCCAGGGGTAATTAAATCCAATTTTTTTATGCCCTTAATATCTTCCTCTTTTTCTGAAACTTTGAGGTCCATTCTTTCAAAATTCTCCAACTTCATTTCCTCCAGCACAAGTTAAGTAGCTGAAAAAATAGTTCTTCCAGAAATAAAACCATTATTTAAATATAAATTTTAGAATATTAAAATAAAATATCTGATAGAAATTTAGGCTTTTCAATGATGAATAAAGTACTCTCAAATATAATAATAAACTCTGAGTATATTTCCTACCTGCCCTACTAGACTGTAAACTCCTTGAGGATAGCCAGAAGTGTTGTCTTAAACTGAGTGATCTCCACAGAACTAAGTTCAATAAATACCATACGTACTGCTCAATCAATATTTGTTGAATGATGAATAATAAATGAATGAACAAGTAGATGAATGACTTTGAGAAGCTGATTAAATTCCTGTGCAGCATAATCATCTATCATACTGACAAGACAAGCTGATTAGTGCTCTGGTTCAAATCACAGAGTTTAGGAAATGATTATAAAAAAGAGACTTATGTTTATAGGATGAAGCATGATTTATTATAGGTATACAGGAATAGGAGTCACCTAGCACCTCCATCAGCAGCAGTGAGTTTATTTCATTGTAAGCCCTCTACCTTCTATCGCCTGAACAACCATATTTCACTTGACTCCTCTTGTGGGTCAAGTATGACTCAGGCAAGTGTAATGATTCATGCTAAGCATTGAAACCAAATGAGGCACTTTTACACCATAGAATATTTGATGAAACTAGAATACTCAACAATAGAGTGGTTCCCTAGACCAATTAAGTCTCAAGGATGATTTAATGGCCCTTTTGTGTAAAAAGCAAAGCAAAACAAAACAGAGAAACAAAAGCCAAAAACAAACAAAAAAAAAAATAGTTTCTGTGGAAGAGACCTTCCAGCCTTACTGCCATTGGCACAAAGCAAACGTTGTTTCTACCACATTATATCCCTTTGTGGCAAGATGTTAAAGGCCTTCAAATTTAGAGAATCCTTAATGGAATTAAAATATTAATCATGAATGTTGGACAACCCTGACATTGAGGATGAGAGAAGCCCGGTGTAGGTCACACTGGAGGAGACACATACACAAATACATACAAAGACAGAATGCCCCAAGGAACAAAGACCAAAAATAACAGAAATACTCCCGCCAATAACTTTCCCAAACCTTGTCCTATATCTTAACAGTTTGGAATGTAAATGTTTGTGGTTGTGTGGGTGTGTGGGTGTGAGGTAATTCTCAGGGCAGTTCTCAATCCATCTTCCAGTGTATAGTGACAACAAAAAGCAGAAGCAGAGAAGGAAAAAACAAACCCATGGTGTGGAGAATGGTGCTTCTGACATAGTTACTGATTATCATCATAGGTTAGGTTCATCTGTAGTAAGGTAGCTGACATTATAACCTTCTTACATGCAACTTATCCTAGTGCTTGAGTCTATACCGAGATTTATTCCCCATTATTCAGTGTTCCCTGGTTCACCAGTGAGAAGAATCTTATCTCTGAGAGCCTTTTTAGGGTGATTATACTAAATCTTTGTCCCTCAAGGGACCTTGGATAAAGGATTACTGCCATCTCTGGGAGTTCAATAAGTCCCTTACACTTATGTAGGGATTCAGGATTGCCACTAATTTAACCAGCGGATTCCCTTTCTCCTAAGTAAATAGTTTTAGTTCCTCTGTTTCAACGTAAAACAAGGCAATCTATTACAACAATTCATTCCTTGGTCACCTAAACCCTTCATTTGAATCAGCTATTCAAATTATCTTAGAGAAAAAGAGACATATCGATTGAGGGACATCTGAGCCATTTCCTTGAGCTATATGAAGAAGCTCTCTGAGGGAATAAGGACCTAGAGGTCCCAGGGACTCCCTGTAGTTGATGGAATTAGGAGAGACTGAAGTGGGTCAATTTTTGTAATTCCTAAAAGTTGTTAGTCCTTATTGGGTAACTATCTTTGGAAGCTAGATATAAGAAATCATTGGACTGTAGAGACTGCCTCCTTTTTATAGAAGTGCTTATTTTTTACAGACATGGCTCCTCTAAGGTTGGACACTTCTGTAGGACAACCTGACTTAGGAAATTAGGGCTCTAGTTACTGACCACATAAAGCTACCTGAAGTGAGCTTTCTACAACTATGAGATGATCTGGGTGACCGGACTTTGATATATTGGATGAGGGAGGACTTAATGCATTTAATTTATAAATACTCTTAGGGGCTGAAATCAGGCTAGAAAGAAGTTAGGTTTGGGACTTGCAAAGCAGAATTTGTTGGGGTAGGGGAATGTTGGAGAAGAGTAAGTGTGGTTGTTTAGAGACAAAGCCCATAACTGGTTATGGGGAAAGAGTGATATGCAATCTATCATCTTTGTCTCCGGCTGGTTGATCACACATTCCTTGGGATGAAGTTATATGCTCCTTGGGGTTTAGGCAGCAACCAAAGTAGAATTTGGAGATCATTAACAGCACTCTACAAGAGCCGCATCATTTCCAAATTACAATGAGCGATGGGTTACATTGACCCTATCAGTACCACTGTCCATGATGATACCCATCTTTCTGCCAACTCTTTAGTGTTGCTGCCCACTCTGTTTGGGACCTACGTTGATGGTGTTGCTGTTGCTGCTGGAAGCTATTACATGCTCCATGGTGTTTGGAACGGCATTCCTGCCTATTCTGCTAGCTTGTGTGTGGTTGTCCACTCTGCTGTGGCCTTCATCACTCCTCATTTTGCAAGGACTGTTCTACTGCCTATTTCATAGGCCAGGCCATCATTGTTTGCCACACTGAGGAAGACTGGAAAAGCTACAGTCATCAGAAGATTGACTTTGGATCTAGCTCCCTGTTTTTCAGTGTAAACCATTAAGTGCTATCTATCTTCCTCACTAGCCATATAGGGTTATTATATGGCAAATTAACCTAGGCTTCTTTATGTTCATCACAAAGGAGGAAAGAGCATTTACCCCTCTCGAATCCCAGTATTGTTTGGTATTAACTACACAGCTTGGTTTGGTCAACTTTCAGATTTTCCTGAGTCTGAAACACTGGGCTGGATCAGACACAAAACAGAGGTCTAGAGTGATTATTTAGGCTATTGGTCCTACCAACAACGACCAGCATAGAAGCTGCCATACAATTACCATTTGATATTTGCTTCTGTAGTGGTGTGGCAGGGAAGGCCTGTGGCTAAATTTTCATGCCACTCAAGTGGGGCTCTTCTCAAAAGGTGAAACCCTATTGTTTTCAAGCTTGGCAGTAATAGGCTGAGCTGAATGGGGTGCAGCAGAGTAGAGCTGGTTCAGCAAACCCTTTGTATCTCCTCATCTTATTCACCTGGAAAGGAACAAAATATAGTCCCTATCCAGAGCCTTTAACTGATTAAATTGTTGTTGTTTTTTCATGAATGCAAAGGTAAGTCTTCCAGGAATTCAAGACACTCATTCATCAACTATTAGAACAATAATTCTAATCCTTAAGTTATTGTTGTTTAAGTTTGTCTGGCAAACTCCAAAATTCCTTGACAGTAAAAGCCTGTTGGCTTCTGACCTCCCCGTAAAAGAAGTCATCCTCACTTAGCCCAGGATGAAGAAATAAGACGAGTCAGCTCTTTTCAAAAATCCCTGCAGGTTCTCAGTTCCCATGCTCATTCCTACTCCCATTCACTTCCCTTTTCGCACTCACATCAGCAGGTTTTAATACATTTTTCTGATGTTGGTAATTCATTTTTGCTAGGGCTATCAGCAGCAATAACGGAACACTAGACCTGGTAATACTTTTATTCCTCCTGTCAACCTCATTATATACCTAATGGGCTATTGTTACCATATCAATGGGGGCCTGCACTTTATCTCATTGATAGGATTCCCTGTACGTAACAAGGTATGAGCCTTCTTCATCAGTCCCCTGCATCTCTCCTCCTTCTGCACCTTTCTTTCCCTAGTTCAATCAAAAGATCAGGCATGGAGTCATGAGCCCTGAAAGCTATGCTAAATGTTCTGGGGCAGGCTTAACTCAAACCAGATCAATGGTCCAGACCTGGGATTGGAATGCAATGAGAAACTCATAGACCATAGATCATTTAACAGAAGATGTTTGCTCAACAATAGCAATGAAAAATATTTAACAAAAAACATTGACTCAATTGGCACAAACCCCCTCATCTTCCCGTTTGTTCGATTACCTCATCTAGTCAGAAGGGAATTTTGACTATAGGTCACTGGGAAGTCTATGAAGTTTGAGAAGTGTAAGGTGCTAATTTGTTAGGGTTACTTTGATAATTAGGAAGCTACACTGATCATCCAAACTTCAGTGTCTGGACAAATTAAGTCTCAACACCTTTTTAGGGAAATATTGGTCTATGTGATGGGTATCTTCTACCCTTACTGCAATGTTTCCCAATTAATAGTAAATATTGCTCCTATCACAACTTCTGACTCCTTATAATTAAGAACATCTAAGTTCCTGTTATTATACAACTAGGAATTACTACCCCAAATGTCAAGTGATTAAAAAATCCTCCCTCAGGGGGGAGGCTTTTATTCACCTCAAAATGTAGGTTGGAAAGTTCAGACATAACTGTTCTTTTCCCCCTTGAGGCTAATTCCCACAAGGTGGAAAAGCACAGCTGAGTCTGTGATCCTAGGAGCATTAACCCTGTTTCAAGATAAAATCCTCCCCAGTCTGCCTTGAATAAGGGCACATATAAAAATGTAGTAATTGGGAACTGAGGGCACCTGCCCTATGGGAAAGCTGAAGGTTAAGAGCAGTCAATTCCTAGGAATCAAAAACTCATTGAACAAAATTTAAGGCATGAATGTGTGACTATAATACAACAGCATGACTATGGGATTTGGTTCTTTTGAGTGGGGTCACGGGCATTATTAAATGCAACTGTTGCCTACTACAAAATACATTCTTTTCGAGTTTTAAAATAAACTAAAATGATACTTTAAAAAGTTAGACATAATGAGTGCAGATCCGTAGCCCTTCATCCATTTTTTCCTTTTAATTTTGTTGTCACTTAATGTTATTTAAAACTAATGGTTGTTCTCTAATTCACAGAAAATCGATGGCTCAGCTCATAAGCTTTTGCTTTTCGGAATGTGCAGCTCTATTATTAACAAATTATAAAAGAAAGATCAAGTGGGAGAATAACACTCCCAGTTCACTGTCACTTATGAGAAGCAAACTTTGATTACTGTAAAGCAAATATTTTCTCAGCCATGGACTTATATGTTTTTAATGACAACTGTACTTAAAAGGAAATATATTTCCCAAGTTGTCCTTCTTCTTTCTTTCTTTCTCTACGTCCTTGAAGTCAAATTAAAGCATCAGGAATAGTTGAGGTAGTTTTTTGTGGAATACTATATTTCTGTCACACTTTGATTTTCCTAAATGTTAGGCAGAAATAGATAGAGTGCTATTAGGAAAATATAAAGGCAAGAAAAACAATGCTGAAGTCAACCAAAAATATTTGTCTGAAACAAACTGACCATAGCTTAGGTGGAAGAGGAACTTAAGTGGTGAAGAAAAGACTTTAGCTATGTGAAGCATGTCAGAAAGATGAAAATTTGATTTAACCCTAAACCTTGAGCTAGGGAAGTGGGTTATTAATTCTTTTCTTTTTGGTGCTTCTGCACCCCCCGTTCTGCCTCTGGAGGTTCAATAACAAGAGAAATGTGTCCACTTACATTTTGACTCTGGGTAGGAACAATAATTGTAGACTGACAAAGTCATTGACTGGAATGTATAAGGAAGCCAGAGTTACCATTTTTCATTTGTCATATAACTTCATACTCAAAAGACAAGAAACACGTTTCACTGAATGGACACATTTAAGGTGGTAGTCATTGCTATGTTTGTGAATTTTTCAAATTTTCTACTTGTTAGGCAAGTTTAGTCATTAAAAAAATTCTTAAGGATTTCCTAGCCTCTGCAGTATTCTTTACATTGCTTTGCCAAACCTTTGCTAAGAGACATAAGTTCTTAAGAGACTTTGGAAATAAAAGATAGAAGGAATACAGAATTGCATAGGAATAATTCATTCTAATGAACTGTTTAAAAATTTTATGTCCCTATGCTAAGTTCCTCCCTGAAGGGAAGCTAAAGGGGATTTGACAAGCCTGACAAAAGAATAGAACTGCTCTATACTCCCCTGGGCATGATATCCTCTAAGTGTGGCAACTACCAACTGAAATAGCATGTAATCTACATAGCTTAAATGGCAGTGAAGAGTATGGGTAGCTTCAGTTTTCCATACAGAAAGTTTGGAAAAGGATTATTTTAACATAATACCAACTGTAAAATGGGGGGAAGACAGGAACTATTTCTCCATCCTTCATTTTATTTCAAGACTTTTATAGACCCTTGCATCTACAAGACAAAACAGAATTTAATAGTTATGTACAATCCAAATAAACCTAAAACTAATTAATGACTGGATATTTCTCTTTAAGATGCACACAGTGCACCATAGATAATAGTGTCTCTTGCCTTTCTTTTTATGCCTAATACCTGTTACATGGTATGTGCCTAATAAATGTTCATTGAGAAACTATTTATTGATTGATTGCTCTCATTTGCTCTTTATAACAATCAGACGAGGTCATTACCACTTGCACCAAACTCTCTTTTATCAATGAGGAAACTGGGAGAGTAATTGACTTCTCATGGTTTCATTACTTACCATGATCAGAGAACAGATTTAAACACAGATCTTTTCTGACTCAAAATCCAGCAGTCTTTCCACCAAACCATGCTGCTCTCTCTCTCTCTCTCTCTCTCTCTCTCTCTCTCTCTCTCTCTCTCTCTCTCTCTCTCTCTCTCTCTTTAATATCATTACATCAGTCTTCACTAGAGTTTCAGTTCAACAGATATTTAGTGGGTGTCTGTTATTCAGTATTCAGTGCTGTTGGGGATGCTCTGATGAGTAAGACATAAGTTCTGCCCACAAAAACTCTAACGTGTGGCAGGAGGATAAGAAAGATAGGGAAATAAAGAGAGCAGTAGTTAGGATATAGGTGATACAAGAAAGATATAGAGAAATTTGTGTGTTCCACAGAGAGGGACCATGACACATTTAGAGGTGATGAGGAGTGCTTCATAGATGAAATGTCATTTAAGCTGAGTCACATATAGTTAAAACAAAGGGAAAAATGTTTTTTTCAAACTGAACTGCATAGCTACGAAGTCCGATATACTATGTAATTCAAAGAAGGGAGGGAATACTTTCTAATATCTCTTCTTTGAGAGTAGGCTTCATCATTCTCATTTCACTTCAATCATTTTCAATCATTTTGTTGATATTCTTTCTATTCACGTTGTTGTTATTGTTTATATAATTTTTTTCTGGTTCTACTTATTAATTTTGCATAATTACTTGCATCCTTCCCACATTTCTTTGTCTTCATCATATGAATAATTTCTTACACTGCAATAATGTTCCACACATTCCTCATATCACAATTTGATTCTACATTCCAAAATTAATGGGCACTTATGTTGTTTCCAGTGTTGTGATAGTAGAAAAAGTGTTGTTATTAGATTTTGGGGGATTTTTTTTTTGTCTTTGACTTCCATGGGGTAAATGGTTGGCACTTGGTTTTCTGATATTTTAGCCACTTTTTGGCATAATTTCAAGTTGTTTTCCAGAATAATTGAATCAATTCAAAGTTCCATCAACAATGTGTTAGTGTGCCTACATTTCCACAATAGTAATTATTCCCATCTTTGCCAATCTGCTGGTGAAACGTCTTGATTAGATTTACATTTCTTTAATTATTAATGATTTTGGAAAACCTTTCATGTGATTTTCAGTATTCTACCATTCCTTCAAGTATCCTACCATTCCTCCAATTTGTTCATATAGACCATTTATCCACCAGGAAATAGCTTTTAGTCTTATATATTTGTTTGTGTTCTTTATAGTTAAGATATCAGATACTTATCAGAGGAGTTTGATGTGATGGTTTTCCTCCAATTGATGGCTTCCCTTTTTGTCTTAGTTGCACTGATTTTGTTCCTGTAAAACTATTCAACTTCATATAATAAATATTATATATTGAAAACCATATCCATCCCTTATTTGAATATGAATCACACAGTAGTGATAGCTGTGAAAGTTGTTTTTCTGTTTCTCAAATTTTAAAAGTGGTATATAATCTTGGATCTTTTTTTTTTCACATAAATTTTGAGCTTATTTTGATATAAGGTATAGCATATTACTCTAAGCCTAATTTATGCAAAATCACTTTCCAGCAATTCTTGTCAAAGAAAGAATTGCTAAGTAACTCACATTCATAGGTTTATTAAACACTAGGTTGTTGTAATTTATGATCCTTACTTATCTGGTTTGTTGTATTGATAATAATAATGCTAGCACATGTTTATATAGCATTTCAGTGCTTGCAAAAGACACTATGACTATTATCTCATTTAATCCTTATAACAACCCTATGAGATTGGTGCTATTCATACAGTTTTACAGATGAAGAATCTCAGGCTGTGAAAAATATGCCATGTATTGTCTGAGACAGATTTAAATAGAAATTTTTCTGATTCCAAGTTATTTCTACTGATTTTTCATCTGTCTACACATATAAACATATATCTATATATCATATATATGTGTAAATATATAATATCTATCTACATGCATAAACCTGTGTGTGTGTGTGTGTGTGTGTGCGTGCACATGTGTGTATTCTATTTTGGGAGATGGAGGCACATGGAGCTTTTCATGGGGTTGAAAACATGTAACTAAATCTGGGTACTAATTTTAGGTGAGCTAAGAAATCAGCGTCCACTTAGACCACTCTATCCACCTCTCACTCTGGGTCTCTACATAATGCCACAGACTTTTATGTAGGATGGCAAAATCCTCCAAAGTGGCCTCCACCCTGGGCATTAGCACTAGCTTCATAATCTATGACATCACCATTTCCCACTTCACAGTGGTAGTCTTAAGGGAAAATGTGCTTCAGATCCTAGCTGTGCTCCTTATTGCCTGTGTAATCTTGGGTAAATTCCTTATGCTCTCTGGGTCTTAGTTTTCTCATTTATAAAATGAGGAGGTTGGACTAGATGGTCACTAAGGTTCCTTCTAGGTCTAAATCTATTATCCTGTCACCCAAGGTTAAAGTATATAACCTTCTTTCCCTCGTAAGTTTGCATAATGTTTCTTTTAAGTTGTTTCCTTAACTGTTTTGGGGGAATGTCTTTGTAGGTGGAATATTTGCCTTAACAAAACAAAATTTATCAATATAAAAAAAGAATGGCAGACAACTAGCTGTTTTCCATACTCAACATTCTATCATAAGCCTTTGCTCATTTGCCTAGTATGCATTTTCTCATAGAAAGACCACTTGGAGTCTCAAGGTCTGACTTCAAATTCTGACTTTTCTGAGGATGGAACATCAGATAAGATGCTCGGTCCTCCCGACTCCAGAGCCAGCTTTCTTAACCACTGTACCACCTAGCTGCCCCCAGAAACTCCTTCTTTTTTTGTATTTTATCAGTTTAATAGAATGTTATTTGTGCTACAAAATAGTGCCTTGTATTTAATAGCTACTTTATAATATTTTTATATAATGATATTTTTAATGCCATGGAACTGAACCTTATTTTCTTTTTTTTCTTTTTTTAAACAAATGCTTTATTAATTTCTGTTTTACATCATTCATTTCCACCAGATTTTGAGTTACAATTATTTTTCCTCCCTGTTTTTCCCCTACCCACCCTTCCAGAATAGCAGTCCCACAAGATATCGCTTCCTCCAATCTTCTCTCTACCATATCTTCTCCCATACCCCCTTCGACTTTTCCATTAGAGGAAGATGGATCTCTGTGTCCCAATGCCTGCACACCTTATCTCCCAATTACAAGCAAAAGAGTATTAATAATAGTATTTATAAAGATTTGAAACATTTAATCTTTTTTTTTTTATATTTGAATCATTTAATCTTAAGACCTCGAATTTCAGATCCATTTCCTTGTCACCCATTCCCTCTGGGGAGATAGGTAATTCAGTATATGTTGTACATGTCTAGCTATGCAAAACATTATCATAGTAGATATATTGTACAAGGCTGCTTATAATTCCTTCCCACTCATCCCACCCCCCACCTGGTCCATTCTCTACATGATCCTCTCCCTCTTCTATAGTGGGTACTTCTAACCTCCCCTTGCCCCAAGAATGCCCACCCATCAATCATCCCTCCTCTCATCCCCCTTCCCCCTGTTCTGCTGCAGGTTGAGATATCCCATTTAGTATGTATGTCATTCTCTTCCTGAACCAAATTCAATGAGAATGTGGATTTGCCTTATTTTTCCCTTCCTATTCTCCCCCTCCCTTGCAACCACTTCCCCTTGCTCTATGGCCTGCAACCCGCTCATGTTTTCCCCTGGGGCTTTTGGAGCAGGACTTCTGATCTCACAGTCCTTTTCCTGCTCTATGCCCCCAAAATAGGAGTCTAGGGTTGTATTTTTCTGTTTCCTTTGCCTTGGCATGTTGCCACTTAATTACTTGACTTTTGGGCTTGTTGCCATACTATGGCTTTAAGGCCAAATAGAGGAATTTTCCCGAACGTGTGGGGGGCAGCTTCCGTTTCTGGCAAGCTGTAAACCCACCCACGACTTCCACCCTAGATCACAATCCAGATCCACGGAGGTTAAAGCAAGAGCGATTACCCCCCCCCCCCGCCAAGATTGATCGCTGGATCTCCCTACAATTAATTGCAAGCCGGGAGTTCGAGCTGCCTCTGAAAACTACCAAATGGAGTGTCTCCTCAGCGGCTTCTAGCCCCCAGGGGAGGGAGTCGACGCATTTCCCCAAATACAGGTCCCAATGTCCATAGGACACTAACCTCTTACTTTGTCCTAGGCATGTCTATATTGATAATTCTGGAGTTGCCACGGCTGCTGGTGTTCTGGGGTTCCTCCAGCTGGCTGCTGGCCCTGCCGCCCTGGGGCTTAAACCTCGGCTCACGTGGACCTGGGTTCCGCTCGGCTCTGCTTCCTGCGCTCTGCGCGTTGCGTGCTTCCGGCTTCCAGACTGCTGCGCTGGTCCTTCCTGCAGGGCTTCTGGGCTGTCCTCAGCGGGAAGATAGCTTCTCTGTGTCATTCTGTGGGTCCTGGAGCTCCAGAAGTTGTTCAGAGTCCCCTTTTACATAGTTTGGGGGGAATCTGGGGGCAGAGTGGCTTGGATGAGCTGTTTCTACTCGGCTGTCTTGGCTCCGCCCCCCGAAACATTTAATCTTAAGATCTCGAATTTCAGATCCATTTCCTTCCTCTCTTGTCACCCATTCCCTCTGGGAAGATAAGGAATTCATTATATGTTGTACATGTCTAGCTATGCAAAACATTAACATAGTAGATATATTGGACAAGGCTGCTTATAATTCCCTCCCACCCCCCCCCCCACTTGGTCCATTCCCTACTTGATCCTGTCCCTCTTCTATAGTGGGTACATCCAACCTCCCTTTCCCCCAAGGATGCCCTCCCATCTATCATCCCTCCTCTCATCCCCCTTCCCCCTATTCTGCTGCAGGTTGAGATATCCCATTTAGTATGTACGTCATTCTCTCCCAGAACCAAATTCAATGAGAATGTGTTTTTGACTTTTTTGCCTTCCTATTCTTCCCCTCCCTTGCAACCACTTCCCCTTGCTTCTCTTACATGAAATAATTTACCCTACCCTGTCTCTCCCAATCTCCTCTTGCCACTTTCCTCTCTCTCCTCATAATTTCACCCCTTAAGTAACCTCCCTTCCCAAGAAATTCAACCTATGCCCTCTATCCATGTATAATTGTAAACATATATACACATATTCACATATGTATTCATATGACCATACACCCTTCTTCCATTATTTTCATACTGAGAAAGATTTCATCAGTTACAATTATTGTTTTTTTCCATACAGGAATGTAAATAGTTCAACTTTGATAAGTTCCTTTTGATTTCTTTTCCCTGATTACCTTCTCAGGCATCTCTTGCTTCTTGTGTCTGGATGTCAAATTTTCTATTCAATTCTGGTGTTTTCCTCAAGAATGCTTGAAAGTCCTCTATTCCACTGAATGACCATATTTTCCCCTGAAACAAAATACTCAGTTTTGCTGGGTAGGTGATCCTTGGGTTCAGTCCCAGCTCTTCTGCCCTCTGGAATATCATATTCCATGCCCTTCGATCCTTCAGTTTAGAAGCTGCCAGTGGATTGAAAGAATTCACCGATCTCCTCCTGAAAAAGATCCCCAAAAGAAAACTCCCAGGATTATTATAGCCAGGTTCCAGAATCCCCAGATCAAGGAGAAATTACTCCAAACAGCCAGGAAGAAACGATTTCAATATTGTGGAAACAATCAGAATAGAACAGGACCTGGCAGCTTCTTATTTGATTTTTACAGTCTTTCTTAAGGTCCTCTATGGTCTGCAACCCGCTCATGTTTTCCCCTGGGGCTTTTGGAGCAGGACTTCTGACCTCACAGCCGTCCTCTCGCTCTATGCTTTGATTGTCTTTGCCGCCAACGTAGGAGTCTAAGGTTGCATTTTTCTGTTTAATTTGTTTCCTTTGCCTTGGCATGTTGCCACTTG
Source organism: Gymnobelideus leadbeateri (assembly GCA_011680675.1). Taxonomy (NCBI): domain Eukaryota; kingdom Metazoa; phylum Chordata; class Mammalia; order Diprotodontia; family Petauridae; genus Gymnobelideus; species Gymnobelideus leadbeateri. The sequence continues at coordinate 44,723 of WOXC01006441.1, forward strand.
ATTACTTGACTTTTGTGCTTGTTGCCACACTATGGCCTGGTGCCAAACGGGAACTTTCACCCCAAACATGTGTGTGTGCGGGGGCAACTTCCATTTCTGGCAATCTGGAAACCCACCCATGACCTCCACCCCAGATCACAATCCAGATCCAGGGAGGTTAAAGGTTAAAGCAAGACTGATCGCTGGATCTCCCTACAGTTCGCAGGCCAGGAGCTGGAGCTGCCTCTGAAACCTACAAAATGGCATGTCTCCTCAGTGGCTTCTAGCCCCCAAGAGACGAAGCCTTCTGCAAATACTGGTCCCAAAGTCCATAGGGCACTAACCTCTCACTTTGTCCTAGGCATATCTATGTTGATAATTCTGGAATTGCCACAGCTGCTGGTGTTCTGGGGTACCTCCAGCCGGTTGCTGGCTCTGCCACCCTGGGGCAAAAACCTCGACTCAGACAGATTGGACCTGTGCTTGACTCCCTGTGCTCTGTGCGCTGCTCACTGCCAGCTCCCAGACTGCTGCACTGGTCCTTCCTGCAGGGCAGCTGGGCTGTCCTCAGTGGGAGGTTAGTTTCTCTGTCTTGTTCTGTGGGTGCTGGGGCTCCAGAAGTTGTTCAGAGTCCCCTTTTACGTAGTT